>CM028753.1:26847783-27047783 GCA_016801395.1 Leptodermis oblonga
CAGATTGGATAAGGGGTCGGGTTGGGGCATTACAGTGGCAGAGTGTATGAAAGTGGTGAGCCCTGTGAGACCCTGTAAATTTTTAGCATTTAAAATTCAATTCAAAAATATTTAGAGCTATTTAAAAATATTTTGCAAGCATTTACTAAATTATAGAACTTCTTTTAAAACTTTTTCTTTAGAAAATTTAAAAGATCCTAAAATATTTTCTTTCAAAAGAATTTCCTTATTTTGATCTATGTGGATTAATTTGATAAATTTGATTCTTGATTTCATGATATATTGTTTGTTTAGGAATGCTATGATTTAAGAATTTATAGAATTTTTGAAAATGGGAATTAGAAAATAAGTGGAAATGGAAAAAAAAAATAGGAGCCAATCAGTTTTACCTGATTCTAAAGCGGGTAAAACCGATTGCCTAAGGTACGAAACGGTTTTACCCGACTTCAAAACGAGTAAAATTGATTGTATAGATAGACAAATGGTTTTACCCGATTGAGAAATGGGTAAAATCGATTGTAGGGATAAGGAAATCGGTTTTACCGATTGAGAAATGGGTAAAACCGATTCCACCGCTTCACGAAACGGTTCTACCTGATTTCTAAACGGGTAAAACTGATTCAAAAAGCAAGAAAAAATATCTCACCGACTCACAAACGGTTTTACCCAATTCTAAAATGGGTAAAACCAATTTGGAACGGTTTTACCCAATTTGAGAGCGGGTAAAACCGATTCTGGGTTGGAAATGAAAAAAAATAAAATCTCAAGATAATTACGGGAGTTTTGGCTTATTAGGTAAACTTTGCCTATAAATAGGACCTCCCTTCATTCTCCCACACACAAAAACAACAAGAATAAAAAATCATAAAGAAGAGAAAAGAAGGAGAAAGGAAAGAAAGGGAAGAAGGGAAGAAGAAGAAAGAAAGCTAGGAAAAGAAGGAGGTTGGAGGAGAAACTCGGATTCCACCACATTGATTTTGTGCTAAGGAGCCTCAAGAACATTAAGGTAACATGTTTAGCTCGCTTGCATGTTAGGATTTTATAGAAAAAGAGGAATGAAAAATGGAAAAATGAGGTTTTTAGTTTTCTTAAGGATTTTGATCCAAATCTTCATGTTTTAACGTGATTAAGTGTTATGGATTGATATAATGTTATAGGAGTATTGTAGAAATAGTTTTTGGCAAAAGAAGCCTAAGAAAAACAAGTTTTATACACACTTTTAGCCAAAACCCAAAGCACAAGGTTGAAGAAGGGTTTCTGGGCACGAATCGGTTTTAACCGATTCGAGAGCAGGTAAAACCGATTTGAAAACTGAAAATTTGATTTTTGTATAATTTTAATTCTTTTGTTTATTTCTTTACAAATCCTTTTATAAATATTTGTTAAACTTATTTTAACAATTTTATAGTTTTTGTTTAATTATTTGCTATTTCTGAAATAAAATAAAGTTTAAATATTATAAACTCTTTCTAAATAAAGAAATAAGTAAATCAGTTTTGCGACATGAAACTATAGTTTTTTAGGGCTATACTTAATGTGTTTTCTTAAGTTAATTATTTTCAAATTAAATGAAAATAATTTCTAAATACTTATTATGTTACCCGCCCTTTTTAATGAAATTAGGTAAATTAGTTTTACGCTTTTACTTCATTAATTCCTAGAATCTATAAGAAGGTTAGGAATCTTAGAATTCTATTAATTAGAAATAAATCATGAGTTTCCGGATCATGAAATGTATGCAGATCGGATAGTTAGAACATGAGCTAGTATCTTCGGACGAGAATCGGATAATCAAAACGTGAGCTAGTATCTTTGGAATAAGGTGAGTTTCTCACTGAAAATGGATATCATTTTAACACAGTTAATATTGAACCTGAATCGGAGTCATTATGAGGGCATGTTTTACAAACTTTTGAAAATCATGCATAAAATGTTTTGAGATTTGAAAAGTCTATTCATGATTACATAATCTACTACAAAGCATGTTTATGTGTGAAAAGGTGAATAAACTCTCATTGTGTGCTGGAACATATGATATATGAGTTAGGATCCCTGCTTAGTACCATTATTAAATGATTTATACGGCCAAGGAAATCTTGACTGTTCAATATGCTTTATACGGCCAAGGAAATTTGACTGTTCGATATGCTTTATACGGCCAATGATTTGTTTGGGAATCTTGACTGTTCGATATGCTTAATACGGCCAATGGAATCTTGACTGTTCGATATGCTTTATACGGCCAAGGATTCGTTTGGGAATCTTGATTGTTCGATATGCTTTATACGGCCAAGGATTCGTTTGGGAATCTTGATTGTTCGATATGCATTATACGGCCACGGATTTGTTTAGGAACCTTGACTGTTCATAATGCCTGAAATGACATGATGATATGAACAATATGAATATGAGATATATGTACGAACACCGAGGTGAGTTGGTCCATTGTTCATCGTTCATATAGAACTTTAACGAATGCCCTCAACCTCATTATATGCTTATGAATCTTGCACGAGTCATGAATGTTATATGTTAAGATTTGATTAAATTATATGCATGGGTAATTTATGCAACTCAGTAAATGTTTGCGAAGACGGCAAACTCTCACTGGGCATGGGCTCATTCCATTTTCCTATTTTGTTTTCGATTTTTTATGAAATTGTTACAATAGGTTGTACCCGGATGACCGTGCTCACTATTGAGATTAAGACAACCTGAACCCCTGTGATAGCTGATTGAAGTTGAAGAGTGAGAAGATTTTATTTAGACTGTATTTTTGAGAATTTGTAAAATAGGGTTGTGTAATAAAATTAAGATTATTAAAATAAAGACTGGTTGGTTTGTTCTGAATGATACTAAGTCCTGGTGCGAACCAGGCAGGCATCCGGTGAAGCCAGTCCCTTGTATGCGGAATGGTGAATCTGGGGTGTCACAAGCCCTATGTTTAGTCAACTCTTTGTCTTTTACTGTTCTTCTTCGTCTTTCATTTGATAGTTAACTCTTCATCTTCATCTTATTCTTTCACTTGATAGTCAACTCTTAATCTTCGATACCTTCGCTCAAAATAACTCTATCCTCTAATTTTTTATCAGTAGATGTTCTTCTTTGTCTTTGGCTCAATACTCCTCGCTTGTCATGCATTTTTCTTCTCATCATTGTCTTCATAACAAGTGAAGATCCTTAAAATCATGTAAAGTAACACTAGAAAACTATCATGATAATTTCTTTCATGATAAGGCGGAGCATGTGATTCTTGATTATATAATTTTTTTTTTTTTTTTTTTACATAATCTAGAATTGTCAGCTCCATCTCATTATAGAGTGGATCATCATTATAGTTTTCTAGTGAATCATTTCAATAATCCTGTAATTCACTGGTGCCAAAAAAGTACAACTTTTCTGGGTGTCTTTAAACCATGACAATAGATATACTTCATAGAAACTATATCACCTAAAACAACAATACGTCAAACAACACATTAAAAAAAGCACTAATTTCATATCCGAATGAAAATAGAAATATAAAATCACAGCAAATAAAAATATATATAGTTCAGATCGAATCGGCATACAGGAGTCCAGATTCGATCTAAACAGTTCTAAAAATTCAATAACTATTTCATATCACAAAATATTGTGAAAAATTAAATCACAAATTAAATAAAACAGGATTTAGATTGAATCGGCCTACAGGAGTCTAGATTCGATTTGAACAGTTAGAAAAACACTGATTTCAGATCCGAAAGAAAAAAGAAAACCAATTCATAACCAAAATAAAAAATACGCTTTAGACTGAATCGGACTACAGATGTGACGATTCGATCTAAACAGATAAACAAAGTACTACTTTCAGATCCACAAGAAAACACCTGATTATCACAAAAATAATTAGCATTATCGGGAAAAAAAATACAATACCAGTCGATATTGCTCCAATTCTCCTTAAGAACCGAAGATATGACGTCTTCTTCTCCATCAAAACCTGCAAAAATATAACAACAAAAACGTTAAAAATAAAAGAAATCCCAGTTTATAAAATAAAACTACATTAAAATTAAAGGAAAACAAATAATTTTACTTTACTGTGACTGATGAATGTGGGTTGCTCCTTACCGAACTTGATTCCAACGATGATGGCGATGACCGGCATTCTTTTAGTGTGAGTAGAAACGATAAAATGTATCTCCAATTTTTGTGAAAAGTAGGATTTGTATATGAAAAATGGGCTCCGGCGATAAAGTTATAACCTAAGATCTGATCGTTCAAATTCTCGCGCACATTTTTTGATACAACTTAACACCAGTTATACTAAAAGCCATAACACCAATTTCTCATACCTAGTGGCAATGATTCGTGTTTCTTTTCCACTAACACTGTTTTAAAGGTAATCGAGGTTAGCTACCAGTGTTGAAGACCCGTTTTATGGTAGTAAATGAGTGATAAAGTAACGCTACTTTGCTCTCAGTGGACAAAACAATAACAAAAAATTGAACAGATAATTCGGACTCAGAGATAGGGGAGAGGGGAGAGAAAGAAAATTGTACTACGATAATGGTATTTTTGAAAGAGTATTTTTAACAAGCCCAATGCTTTATGTGCATAAGAGCATGCACCAATTATATGCATTTAACCGCATTCTCATTGAAAATAATATTAGTCTTAGATTTCTCCCTTGCCCAATTAAATAAATTAGCCACTCAAAAAGAACAAGAAATAAGGAAAAATCTTCACTTACCCTCAGGGTTAGTGACCCTATGCATATGTGTCAAACACATCAGCAATAAAATAAAATAAAAAATGTGACATGGATAACTTTTTATAACTCTTCATTAAATTTAAGGGTGAATTGAAAATTTGCTCACCTTACTTTCTAAATGTTCACGTTTTAGTCATCTTTCTTTTTTAATTGTTTTTCAAATCACCATACTTTCATTTTTGCATTTTTTTAATCACTCCTTCAAATATCTCTGTTAAATCACTAACGGTGCAATTTTGTGAAGGGCATTTTTGTCTTTTTAATCTCTTTCCTACTATACATCCAACTTTTACTCTCTTTCATTTTTTTTTCTTCTTTCAAACAAACACCCCTTTATTTTTACTATTTTTCAACCCCTTCTCCCTCTCCCAGCCACTCATTCCTTTCCTCTTCCTCTCTCTCCATTTTTCATCGGCCCCCATTACCTTCCTCCATCGCACCATGATTTCCATTTCCTTTTCTATTGATGCTTCCCATGAACAAATCAAGCCTCTCACTGTCCCCTCAAGTTGCAATCAAAGCAATAAACTTCCCAACTCTGCTGCCCCAACTCCAATTCTGTTAAAAAAAAATTGTAGTTCTATTGTTTATATGTTTGCTTTTTGGTATTTCAAGTTTGGAGCTTTGTTAGTGCAACCATGTCCGCCGCGTCGCTTGAGGAAGGGGCGATGGACGATGGATGATGGACGATGAATCTTGGATGACGCAGCCTCTGGTGCTGCTGGAGAGGCAGAGCCAAAACTACCACCAGCCGCTGCTGTGAACCCTTCGGAGATCGACCTCGAAGGAGATGGGAGCGACTCTGCTGATGAATATTTGTTGACGTAGCCTCTACTGCTGCTGGTGGTCGTGAAGGAGATCGGAGCGGCGGCGGTTGCGGATCTAAAGAAAAATGGCCGCAACTGGATCTAGGAGAAGAAACGGCGTCAGATCTCAGATCCACCAAAAGACCTGACATCTCGCTGTCGAACACAGACGGAGTTCAGAGCATACTCGAAGTGTCAACTGACTGGTTAGGTAGGCGGTGCAGACTGCCATCACAATTTTATTTCATAATTTTTCAAAAAACGCAATCCAAATTCTTTAGGACAATATTTATTTGAGTCCATATTTTTTAAATTTGTGGTGATTTTAGTCTGATGATCGAAGCATCTGTTGTCTAGAAAATGCTTCCCTTTTGGAATATAATGCATCTGCTCTGCAGAATGCTTTCCTATTTGAATCCATTACTTTAATTGCAAGCTTCCCTTTTCATAATGTTTATTATTTGGGTTTGTCTGAGAGAATAATTTTTATAATGCATTCTTGGAAATTCACAACTCTTCATTTCATGTGATTCTTTGATTTCTTATTTGTATATTATTGGCTCTGGAAAAAAAAATTTGGAAGAAAGAAAAAAAGAGAAGAAATAAAGAAAGAAAAAAATTAAAGAGAAATATTGGAACAAGAAGAAAGAAAAAAAAAACAGCCGACCCTTTTAGATAAATTTTTAAGATATATGGGTTTCGTAAGAGAAGTTTTGAGTTTTTGACGAAAATGCCCCTAACAAAATTGCATCGTTACTGATTTAACAGAGACATTTGACGGGGTGACTAAAAAAATGCAAAAATGAAAGTATAGTGACTTGAAAAATAATTTAAAATAATGTTTTGTTATTTTTTCTTCTTATTATTATATTATACAACATTAAACTATAAATTATTTAATATCTTTTCAATTATATTAATGATTTAATTACATCACACATGTATTTCATAATCTAAACAAAATTAATTTTTATATAAAAAAATAAACAATATTTTATTTCGTAAATTTATATATTATTTCAAATTTAAATACTATGCTTATCAAATGAAAATTGATATCTTAAATAAGTAAAATTATACTCTATTATTTTTTTATTACAATATTTTTTTTTAAATAGTAATATAAATGTACAAACAGTAAAGAGAAAAATAACAGAAAATGTAAATTTTACCATTAGGTTATATAGTATTATAATGTATATTGTTTTAAAAAATTTATTATAATATATGTAGTATAAAAAATTGATATATGAAATTAATATATAAATAAACATATAATATAATAAAGATAATAAGATAATATAACAAAACAAAAAGTAAAAGAAGTGGCTAATCAGCTTACCTTAAAGGCAATTGTTGAACTTAGGTCATGTGTTCAAATCTCATCTTAAGCAAAAATAATATAATTTTGAAACTTTTTCATTGGGGACACAAAAATAAAAAAATAAAAAATAAAATAAAATAACCCGGCCCAGCCCGGCCGGGTCTATACCCGACCCGACCCGAAACTGACGGGTCGGGTCGGGCCGGGTATCACATTTGCTCACCCCTAGGTGTCATTTATCCTTTACATAAAATTATAGTATTTGTAATATAAAAATTCCCTTCTTCTCTTTGTGAAAATTTCATGACAATCTTCTACTCCCTCTGTTCCATTCAAAGAGTCCACTTTTAAAAAAAAATCTTGTCCCATTTAAAGAGTCCACTTTGAATTTATTTATATTATATACCCTTACTAATATAACAATGTGTGGTTCACAATTAACCTTTACTTTTAAAGTAAGGATATAAATAGAAAATATGATGTAAATTTCTTATTTTAGGTGTTGTACCTCACAACCCATAATAAGTTGTACACATTTCAAAGTAAACTCTTTGAGTGGGACGGATGGAGTATTAAGAAAACTAATGCAGGAAGAAAAAAGAAAAAAAAAACCAAGACCATGAACATTGAACAAGATGATTCGAGAGAAAATTTGAGGAGGCTTTTATTTTCTAGGTTATCCATGCCTATGACAAGTGCTGAAGTTTCAGTTTTCCACCATTAAAAATGGGTAATTACCACAACGTAGAAAACGACGCCCGAATTTTGGAAACAGAAATTTGTGTAGATGTAGATTGCTGATTTTTAGGATATAAAATCCGCCATATAAAGGTTTTATAAAATAAAATTATTTATCAATTTTGATATGCTTACGTGTCAAAGTTTCATTAGATAGTTGTACCACGCCACAAAGCTGACATGTATACATCCGATGCTCTCAATAATTTCCCCTCTTTCCACATACCTCTGTTTTCCTCTTCCGTTCCTGTTCAGCTCTTCCTCTTCCGTTGATAAATTTATCAACTTGATATTGCATCTTTCTCTTTCTCTTTCTTTTTCCTTTTCTTTTTACTGAGTAACTATATATATTTTTTTTTTTTGTAATAGTAACAAAATGCTTCCACATTTTTTTTTTCATCTTTTTTTATCCTTCTAACTAATTTATTATTGTTCCATTTTTTTTTACAGCAAAATTATAAGGGCAATTTACATTTACTTCCTCAAAGTTAGGTGAAATTACAAATAAGCCTTTGTAGTTCTAAAAAATTACAAATATCTCCATAAACTATTCAAAATAAATTTTTTTTGTGTTTACTTTTTTATTAACAGTAAGAGTGATATCGACTTGAGTTATGCCAATATTTGGGGCGATTAAATCTGTGATCGTTTATTAAATAATCGACTATAAAGTTTTGTTTATGTTCATTATTTTATTGAATAAATGAGTTTGAGTTAAATTTTTACTAAACCGGTCATGAAATTGTTTAGGAAAATTTTTGTTTATTCTCAATCATAACTAAATGAGATCGATTTGATAACTATGATCAAATCACAATGTAGTATTTATAATTTTTTAAACCACATGGACTTTTTTATAATTTTATCAAATCTTGGAGAGGTAAATGTAATTATCCCAAATTATAATACGTGACCAATTTGTCATTATGTAAATAAATATTTATCTAAAATTTTAAAAAAACATGTACTAAAATATGTTGTAATTTTTATCATAATTCAAGGTATAATTGTTGAAATTAAAAGTTTATAAGCCAATTTATGATCCAAAAAAAAAGTTTGAATGCATTTATACATGAATTCTTATATATAATATAAAAATATTTCATCTATCTAAACAAAAGGAGTATAATGATACAACTATTTATGAATCATAATGTCAATGTACAACTTAAAATATGACTTCCTCGTAAAATTGACGAACATTTTATATAAAAATAAATATAATACTACTAATACAATACTTATTTGTATACTTTTATGTTTATACACCATGTTGGAAACAAATTGTTTTTTTTTTCTTCTGAAGACGCATGTATCGAGTTTAGCCTCAAGTATTGCACTTATGTTATAAAGTAGCGTGCATCACGTATAACTTCTAATGTACTGTATTGTGTATCACTCGTTGTATCTGATGTATCGAGTTTAATATTGATGTATCGTATGTTTCTAATAAACAAATAAATATCTCTTGTAATGAAAACAAAAAAGTATCAACTATACAAGGGTTAAAGTTCGCGTATAGTTTCTGATGTATCGAGTTTACTTGTTGATGTATCGCCTATTTCTTAAATTTTTTAAACAAATTGCCGATGGTGAAAAAAATAAAAAATTTAAGGGCTGAATTATCGACTGTTTCTGAAACGACGGTATTTATTGTTATGTTTTGATTGGATGATCTAGTGAACTATATACATATATATATATAACAAATTTCACATATTCAGGGGTAATATTTATATTGATTAGTTTGTTTCAAAGTATAGCAATTTGAAGACAATGACTTTAATTTAAAATGTTACATATAAGTTTAAAATGTTATACATTAGAATTAAAATTAAATATACTCAAACAAAACAGCACATGTAATTTGGAGTACTGTTTTGTTAGCTTGACTTTGAGTTTTAAAGCAGAAAATGTGCTAATCGAACACGCAAAAGTTTTATAATGGAACGCAGTTGTTTGTTTCGAGAGTTGTGCGCCTAGTTTGAATTTTGAGGCTGATATTTTTTTAGTTTTAATGATAAGCTAGAGATTTATGCATTATTTTCATTAGTGATTTTCCCTGTTAGATTTTTCTTTAAGTGGTAGATGACATGTACATTCACGTTGAATAGAGTCAACGATAATGAGGATAAGTGTAGCATTTCCCGAGAAATAGGTATTAAGACTTTATGAGTGCTGATACGTTTTGCCTGTACGGAAGCATTGATTATGTCTGCATTTAATGCTTTTACCGGTTATACTTAAGTTGTTTAAGATAGTAATAACTATTGTATCTCTCATACTTAGCATACACATAATCAAATATTACTTAAAATAAATATAATGTAGAATTTTAATTTGTTCACTACAAGTGTTATATTTAGTGCACAATCTTTTTTTTCATTTGATAACCATTCTCGTATAATTGATTTCAGAATTCCTAAACCCTTTATTTGGGATTTGACCCCTTGACTTGTAATATGAATAAAGGTTTCAACGTTCTAAAGATGACCAATTATTTCGAAAGTTAATTTTCGTTAATTGTGCATTCTATAATATTATTAATTAAAACTTCAAAAGTATATCAGTATAATATTATTAATTAAAACTTCAAAAGTAAGCTATGAGATTTAATATAGTTAGTATTTAATTTAAAATTAAATTTCTAAAATTTTAGAGACTAAGTCTAAATTGAAAAGTAAATTTGAAAACTAAAAATTATAAAATACTAACACAGATTAATTAATAGAAAAAACTATTCTATTCCACATTTATAGGTTTGGACTTTCCAAAATAAAATGACTCGGATATATATATATATATATAGGTTTTATATATTATTATATATTTATAATTTAAATTATATATATGATGTAATGATAACATCATTCAGGTTTTTTATCTGGTTTGACCCAATTGACCTAATGAGTCAGTGACCCATCGATCCTTTAGTCTAGCCAGTGCTCTGAGCCAATTATAAAAATATTGCTTAAAACACTAAATTGCTGGCCAGATAGAAAAAATGTTGAGTAATAAATAATTAGGTATAGGCACGAATCCTTACAAATAAATTAATTAAATTTTCTTACGCGTTATTTGTTATAATAACTCGTTATACATTTCATTTACAATAAATAAATGTAAAATTAATGATGCCTTTATAGCAATCTGTTATGTTGTGGCGTAACAATTTTATAAATAGAGATGTAGTTATCATATTTTATTTACCTCGTGGGTAAGAAAAGAATTGTGTTGATACCGTGATGTTATTTGTACTTATTCGTGCTAGTACTGTGATGCTATTTGGACCAATTCATGTTGGTATTGTGATATTATTTGTATCGATTTGTGCTGGTGCCGTGATGCTATTTGTACTGATTCATGCTGGTACCGTGATGTTATTTGTACCGATTTGTGTTGGTAAACATGACTTAATACACTAAATTGCTGGCAAGATAGACGAAATCACATATTGAGTAATAAATAATCGGTATAGGCACAACTCGTTACAAATAAATTAATTAAAATTTTATAGGCGTTATCAGTTATAATAACTTACGTTATACATTTTAGTTACAATAAATAAATATAAATTAATGATACACTTATAGTTATTTGTTTTGTTGTGGCGTAACCATTTTATAAATAGAGACGTATTTATGATATTTTGTTTACCTCATCAGCTAGAAAAGAATCGTGTTGGTATCGTGAATTTATTGGTACTTATTTGTGGTGGTACCGTGATGCCATTGTTTAATGCACTAAATTGCTAGCAGAATAGAAAAAACCACATTTAATTTTGAGTAATAAATAATTCAGTCTAAGCACGAATCGTTACAAATCAATTAATTAAAATTTTATTACGGGCCTGTTCTCCTGTGTGTTTTCAAAACAATTTTAAAAAAAGTTTTCAAATAAATTGGTTTTAGATCAATTTGTAAAGAACATTGTTTTCAAATTAAGTTTTAGAATTTATGTTTTGGCAAATTTTTTTTTTCCTGTATCTCGTCCCTTCCCCCACCCCCCCCCCCCCCCCCCCCCCCCCCCCCCCCCCGGGCGCACGCGGGCGTATTGGAAGACCCAGATCTGGAGAAGAAGAAGAAGAGAAGAAGAAGAAGAAGAAGAAGGAAGGAGAAGAAGAAGGAAGAAAAAACAGGAAGGAGAAAGGAACAGAGAAGAATAAGGAAGAGGAAGAAGAAGAAGAGAAAGAAGGAGGTTTTAATCTTAAAAGCTCCAGACCTTTAGTTTTACATTCTGCATTCGTTTTCTCATATACAACATTAAGCACAGAAGAAACACAAAATAACAGAGAGAGAGAGAAAGGGGGAGTTCACAATTCACAAACCCTTGTAGTCAAATCAAAATCGCAACTTTTCCACAACCCACTTCTCAGAAACCTATCTGCTACACAAATTTTCCTAAGAGAGGCTAATGCCAGACCAAAGGCTAAATCAGCGACGTCGTCCGTAAGAACATCAGGGGTGTTCGTAACTGAAATCCCTCTTTCTCTGCACTTCGCCAAATCGATCTTGTCCAATCCCACACTATAAGTGGACACAATCTGCAATTTAGGAAGCGAATCAAGGCGACGGTGGGAGTGAAGAAGAAGAAGAAGAAGAAGAAGAAGAGGTTGAAGATGAGAAGGCGGCGATGGGCAGCAGCGGCGGTGGGCGAAGAAGAAGAAGAAGAAGAAGGAAGGGGAAGAAGAAGAAAGGGAGAAGAAAAAAAATTTTCAGATCGGTTTTGGGTACCGAACATGGTTTTGGGTTGTTTTTGGGTTTCAAACCAAAAACAACCCAAAAACAAATTTCAAACCAGGGAGCCGAACAGGCCCTACGCGTTATCAGTTACAATAACTTAGTTACCATAAATAAATGTAGAATTAATGATGCACTTATGGTCATTTGTTCTGTTATGGCGTAACCATTTTATAAACAGATATGTAATCATGATATTTTATAAAAGAATCACGTTGGTACTGTGATGTTATTTGTACTAATTTGTGTTGGTACTATGATGTTGTTTGTACCGATTCGTGCTGGTACCGTGTTGTTATTTGTATCGATTTGTGCAGATATACATTGCTTAATACACTAAATTTCCGGTAGAATAGAAGAAACCAATTAATGTTGGGTAATAACTAATTTGGTAAGCACGAATCATTACAAATCAATTAAGGCCCCTTTTGGTATCAAAACTGGATTCAAACATTGGTTTAGATTGTGATTTAAAAATATTAAAATTATATTAAGAATGTAAAAAGGTGTGTTGAAAATATAAAAAGTTTTATTAAAAATATAAAAAAACTTATTATGATTGATGAAAATTATATAATATACAAAAGGTTTGAGTCTCTTTATCAAATAGGGCCTAAGTAAAATTTTATACACGTTATCAGTTATAATAACTTACGTTATGCATCTTTTAGTTACAATAAATAAATATAAAATTAACTCTCACAACCCCGAATGAACCCAGGGAGAGATGAATGAGGGCCACGCAGAGAAATTAGGAATTTCTGCGAGGGTGGTCGCCCTTCTCTGTAATTTCCCAGTGATTTCACTCCAATCTAGCAATGATGAAATTCAACATCCCTTCGATTAGCAGCTGAGTATCGAATGTTGATTTTAATATGGTATATATATATATATATATATATTATTATATTAGAAAAGAACACAATATTTAAGGAGCACATCTCTTATTTGCCATGTGATATAAAACATGTCAGCTGCTACATAAATTAATTTTAACACGTCATCTTTTAAGATATTTTCAATTTTTTACTTTCTCAATTGTACTATATAGGTGGGCACGAATTGGTTTCCTCGAATTGTGGTTTCCTCGAATTGGTTTCCTCGAATTTTAAATTTTTTTGGCCAATTCGAAAACCAAACCTAATTCGATTTTAAACTGAAGAAACCAATTCAAATTTGTAATTCGAATTCGGTTCGAATTCGGTTTTAAACCATGGAAACCAAATTCACAAAACTAATTCCATAATCAAAATTTTACAATCTAGTAACTAGTTTGAACAACTAAATCCAGCAGCAAACTCTTCTAGAAAAATAAATCTAAGTTCACCCTCTCAATCACATGCATCCTGTAAGCCTTAAAACCATCCTGTAAGCATAGTTTTGGTAACCACTGCAGCTGATCCTTGGCCCAACTGTATCCGCACCTGATATTAATATAAAGAAAATAAAAGTAAGAATTAAGAAACAACAGCAGAAGACAGAATGCCTATAAATCAAAAACCATCGTTTAAACTCTTGAAGAAAATCTGAATTTGCCGAAACATCCATCACGGGTATATTGTTAAGTATTTGTTAAAGGCCAAACAAAGCTGTTTGGATTTGCTTTAGCTAATAGCTGTGCCTATAATACCACCTTTGAAATTCTTGCCTTTGTGGTCAGAAATTCTTGCCTTTGTGGTCAGAAATTCTTCCCTTTGTTAACTTTTGCTCATATATCATAAGGGGTTCCCTTGCTAAGCTTTATGCTGCAAAATACAAGCTACGTTCACGGGCTAAGAATTTTAAAGTCGTAATATGTAATATGTGAATAACTTACAGATTTAAATCTCATGGAATGACAGATCCTACCAAACTTATTAAAACAAATGACAGATTCATTTTACATGTTGGCACTCTTAAGGCTTGCCCAATTCTGAGAGGCAACCAGTCATTTAGATCTTGCTTGAACAGACATTAAGCAGTAAGCGAAGTGTTGACCAAGGCAATCAGCAAGATTGAAGGATCACCTAAGTACTAGAATCCAGAAATTACAGTGCCACACTGCAGTTGTACTACACTAAGGCATAAAATATGGGGGAAAGAAAACAGAAGAAGTTCACTTTGATCCAAATGGATTAATACAACAGCAGAGCATTTATTGAATGGATCAATATTATCACAAAATCTTAATCCAGAGTAAAGGGAAATTAATCACACGAAAATACTGGTAATCAGATTCCAGCAAAATAAAATCTCTCCCAGTCAAAGAAAAATTCAAATAAAGGCAGCCAATCTTACACACTCGATAAAACTTTTGGAGCCTATACCAGACCTCTCATCATTAGCTCAACAGAGCAATGCTCAAAAATCAAATGATTTCTTATCCTAGGAGTTCTAATGAGCAATAATGGTTCATAGAAACTAATTCAGGAGGAGATGAACTAAAAGCAAAGATTAGATAACTAAAACTTAACCACTTAACCATAAGGGAAAACAAGTAACCACAATTTGATCATTTAAAACAGAGAAGAGGCCCGTTTACAACATTAGCATTTCATATAAACATGGCAAGAGCCAAAATCAAGTCCACCCCACAGAAAATCATTCATATGTAATATGTGAATAACTTACAGATTTAAATCTCTTGCTTCGCCCACGTCGCCGTCGCCGTGGCTTCGCCCAGTTCGCCGTCGCCGTTCACTTCAGTTCAGACTCGCGATGCGGCGGCAGAGCACTGAGAGCAGAGGCAATGACAGAAATAGCAACTAGGGCAATGGGCAAAAGCCAAAACACTAAAAAGTTAAAAACCCCTAAAAATAAAATAATAAAATAATAAGTAAAAAATTAAAACATATAAAATAAAAAATAAAAAAATATATATATATTGCAAATCGGTTTTCAGTTCGGTTTTTGGTTTGAATACCCAATTCGAAAACCGATTTCATAATTCGAATTCGGTTTCAAACCAAACCTAATTCGAATTCAGAATTCGAATTAGGTTTCTTCGAATTCGGTAAATTCGAATTCGGTTCAAATTTCGAATTGGCCCAAACCATGCCCACTCCTAGTACTATACTTCTAATTTTTACATGTATTAATCAACACTTCAAATTAAGAATTTGAAATCAATTTAACTTCATTACCAGCTAAAATTTCATCCTCTAATACTGATTTATCAATTGTACTTTTTTTTCAATTGTACTACTACTGATTTGTCAAATTTATTTAATAGTGAATAAGGGCCCCACGTGGGACCCCCGACCCTACAGGTGGGTCCCCCACGAGGGCCCCCAGACATCAGAAAGGTAGTAGGTGATACCAACCACCTTGATACTCACTCCTATAAATACACCCAGATACCTTACGGGTAAGGGGTTTTTCTCTCTCTCTATACTCTAAGCTTCTCTATCTACCATACACTAACTTGACCGTCGGAGTGTATCCCGGGGAGCCACCCCCGGAATACTTAATGGGTTCTCTCTTTTGACAGGATTGTGATCGGGAGCTTTGACCGTTCGCCCTTGACGACCTTCCGGCCAAAGCGCACCTCGTCATTGGCGCCGTCTGTGGGAACTCATCATAACTTTGATCGATTCTACGAACATAACCCTGCTTTGACGTAGAAGAAACCCCTCGAACTTTAAAAAATCATGTAAGAAGAAATTGGACCACACCACCCTCCGACTGAACCGGACGTCATAGTTGAAAGTGACGATGATTCGCCGTCTCCTAGGGCGGCCAATCCAAGGACCCCGAACTTCGAAATAATCAACCCAGCTACAGTGTCCGGCCCAAGACCCATTGCCGGACCCTCACGCCCTCCCATTCCCTCAATGGCCAACCAACCCTTCACCCCAGTGGAACCCATCCGCCCCACCATCCCAGCCCACCATGGAGCAATGGCAGTTCTTCCTCAACAACATGGGGCCCCTAATGGGAATAATGGCGGCATTTCAACAAATGCAGCAGCCACCCTCCGCCGGTGACCCAAATGCAATGGCAAACGTAACCCAAAATATCCCACTATAGAATGAAACCACAATCCGGTCCACCGACCCTTTCATAACCGAAGTTCGGCACCGCTCTTCCGCTGAACCACAGCAAGCAACCTCCGGCCAAAATGCCATTCCCTCCGCCCCAAACAGCTTCCTCCACCAACCGTACAATCATACCCAATACCTTCAGCAACAAGCTGCAAACCAACCGTTCTCCTCCGGCGCACACATCCCGGTACTGACCGCTTACCAAGGGGCCGTCCGTCCCTCACCTTTCATTCCTGAGATCGCAACTTTTGTCTCGAAGAAAAGGTACAAGTTCAAAGAGAGACTGAAGGAGTACGACGGAACCAAAGACCCGGCTGATCACCTTAGCCATTTTACCGTAGTAATGGAGATCCACTGCCCACCGCAGGCCATGTGGTGCAAGCACTTCGTCACTATAGTCACTGGCAAGGCCAAACTGTGGTTCGATAGCCTAAAACCGACAAGCATCAAATCTTGGGGCGACTTTGCTACTCAGTTCGACAACAAGTTCCTCCAACTAAGGAACTTCGGCAAAAACGAAGCCCAGTTTGCTTCCCTATGCTAGGCCCCGAGAGAGTCGTTGCAGAAGTACATCGATAGGTTCAATGATGAATGCCTTGAAGTGTCAGGCTTGCAGGATCAAACGGCGATCACCGCATTTATCAGTGGTCTTAACAATGGAGACACTTTCAAGGCCCTCATTTCCGACCCTCCACAAACAATTGGAGAGTTGCTTCGAAAGGCGGACAAACAGGCCACCATTGAGAACGCGGTACTGGAGAAATCCAGAAATATGGCAGCTCTCACAGGACGCTATAAAGGTCGCGAGCAGCCCAACTTCCGGGGCAAGAGGAATGTTCATGACAGAATCGGCCATCGCGTACAGGATAGCAGACCAAGAGATCAACCCTCCTACTTTACCCCCCTCAATCGGACACCAAAGGAAATATATACCATGATCGCCAACAAGGGCATCCTCAAACCACCCCCGTAGCTTCAAACCCCCCCCTCCCCCTTCCGTCGAAACAAAGACCTTTTCTGCAAGTTCCATAATGACCATGGCCACGACATGGATGACTGCTTAAGCCTTCGCAGAGAAATAGAGGAAGGGATCAAAAATGGCCAATTGAGCAATTTCGCCCAAGGAGCAAAAAAGTATTACCCCCGAAATAGGGGTAAGGGCCAGGCCTGCAATGACAAGCGGATGGACGCTCGTAAACCGGATGACAATCGCCAATAACTAACCTGGCCCCGCAAGGATGATAAGCGACCACGAGATCCGGATGACAGCCGCAATGATGGTAAATGCCCCATGGGTGAAATACTGGTTATCATCGGAGGTCCGGCTGGAGGCGACTCCGAATCAGCCCGCTGCCGCCTCACACCGGATTATGACGATGGTTCTCGTCACCTACACTCCGAGGAAACCATCACGTTCTCTCATGCCAATCCTGTCCCTGACCGGTCAATGGGAGCAGACGCTATCCTCACCAGAGCCATTATTGCCAATTCCGTCGTCCACCGAGTCTACTGGGATGGAGGAAGCTCCGCAGATCTTATACTGGGAATGCTTCAAACAGATGGACGCGGATATTCGCTCCCAGCTTTGCCCTTACCACACCCCTTTGGTCGACTTCGCCGACCGCGTCTTATACGCTGAAGGCCTCATTACTCTCCCTGTCACTGTGAGACGCGAACCCATGAAAAAGACGGTCTATCTCGACTTCATCGTCATCAAGTCCCACTCCCCCTATAACGCGATTCTCGGTCGTCCGGCACTGGCAAAGCTGAAAGCCATCATATCCACATTCCAGTTACTAATCAAGTTCCCCACTCCTTCCAGCATTGCAACCCTCCACGGAGACCAGCAAGTCGCCAAAGAATGCCACCGCATAGCCTTACGGAAGCGGCCTAGGGACAACACCCCGAGATTGGCCCAACCAGCTCCAAGCAAAAACTCCCAGTACTCCTGGCTTCCATCACTACTCCCCTAGACCTCGGGGAAGCCACCAACCCATCTCCATACCAAACAGCGAACCAGGCCGCACTCTTTCCATTGGAGGGCTACTTCCCCCGGAGGTAAAATAGAACCTCACTGCCTTACTCTTGGAGTTCATTGATGTTTTTGCCTGGTCTCCACTGGACATGACAGGAGTCGACCCCACACTGATGGTGCATAGCCTCCACCTTGACCCTCGCATCCGCCCCGTCCGGCAGAAGAAGCGAACGTTTGCCCCGGAGAGGAACACATTCATCAACACCGAGGTAGCCAGCCTCGTTGAAGCCAAAATTCTTAAGGAAGTCATGTACCCCACATGGCTATCGAACCCAGTCCTCGCAAGGAAAGCTGATGCTAGCTGGCGGATGTGTGTGGATTACACAGATCTCAACAAAGCTTGCCGCCTAGATTGCCACCCTTTACCTCCAATTGATCTGAAAGTCGATGCCTTAATCGGTTTCCCCATCAAGTGATTCCTCGACGCATACAAAGGATATCACCAAATCCTTATGGCGGAAGAAGACGCCGAAAAAACAGCACTCATCACGGAGAAAGGCATATTCTGCTACACAAAAATGCCCTTCGGATTGAAAAATGCAGGCGCCACTTACCAGCGCCTCATGGACCGGGCTTTCGCGCACCAAACGGGTCGGAACATTGAGATATACGTCGACGACATGGTCACCAAGAGCACCGCACTTGAATCATTTCTCGCTGATGTCCGTGAAACTCTCCAAACCTTGAGGACCATCAACATGAAGCTCAACCCCAAAAAATGCACCTTCAGAGTCGGTTCGGGAAAATTCTTGGGTCACTACGTCACGAAGCAGGGAATTTCGGCCAACCCAGAAAAGGTCCAGGCAGTTCTTGACATGGCCGTCCCACGGACATTGAAAGATGTACAGAGTCTAGCCGGCAAGTTAGCAGCGCTCAACTGATTCCTCTCCCGCTCAGCAGACAGGGGGCTTCCATTCTTCAAAGTCCTGAAGGAGAACACGGGCAAGGCACACATCAATTGGGGTCCGGAACAAGACAAGACATTTGAGGAACTCAAAACACATCTAGCCAGCCTTCCCATGCTGACCAGACCTTTACCCAGGGAAACCCTCTTTATGTATCTCGCGGCCTCAGACTCGGCCGTCAGTGCATTCCTCCCGCGAGAAACAAACCATGTGCAGCAGCCCATTTACTTCGTTAGCAAGACTCTTCAAGGCCCAGAACAATGATATACCCCAATTGAAAAATTGGTACTCGCACTTGTCCACGCAGCACGCTACCTCCGCCACTACCTTCAGGCACACCCCCTCTGTGTGCTCACCGCCCAGCCCATCCGCCAGATCCTAATGAAACCAGAAGCATCCGGCCGCCTCGTCGAGTTGGCCATTGAACTCGGGGAGTTTGACATCTCATTCCTGCCTCGAAATGCCATCAAGGGACAAATCCTAGCTGATTTCCCAGCAGAGATGCCCAAAAATGACACTGACACACAACACCCCGAGGCCTCCGTCACACCCCAACCATGGACCCTCTTCGTGGACGGCTCGTCCGGCGTAGAAGGCTCTGGCGTAGGTCTCTGCATCATTGATCCTCACGGCACTAAGACCTCGTATGCTCTGCACTTCAAGTTCCCCGCTTCCAACAACGAGGCCGAATACGAAGCCCTAATCGCAGGAATGAAAATCGCACAGCGACTGGGGGCTTCCCATCTTCAAGCCTTCGGAGACTCCCTCCTTGTGGTGAGCCAGATGAATGACCAGTATGTGGCCAAAGGCTCCACCATGCAGTAGTACCTCCTCAAAGCCCAAGCTCTCTCCTCATCATTTGCTAGCTTTACGCTCACCAAAATCTCACGAACGGAGAACACAGAGGCGGACACCCTCAGTAAGCTAGCATCATCAAAGTATGCACACCTTTTGAAAACCGTCCTTGTCGAAACCCTCTAGCTCCCCAGCATCCATCACCCTGCTATCTATGACATTTCTGAGTCGGAACCCGATTGGATGTCCCTGATCCGATCCTTTCTCCTACACGGCACCCTTCCGACCACCCGAGAAGCAGAGCGTACCCTCCGCCGCAGAGCAGCGAATTACATCCTCCAAAATGGCTTGCTCTACAAAAAGTCATACTCCATGCCACTGCTTCGTTGCGTCAGACCGGCGGATGCTGAGCACGTAATGAAGGAAATGCATGAGGGCACCTGCAGCAATCACTACGGCCTGCGGTCCCTAGCCCGGAAGATAATCCACATGGGCTACTTCTGGCCAACAATTGCTCGCGACACGAAAGCTCTCATCCAGAAATGTGACAAATGCCAGTGACACGCCTCCATTCGAAGGATTCCCCAACACGACATGGTCCCCGTGTCCAGTTCTTGGCCCTTCTTACAATGGGGCATTGATCTGGTCAGACCATTCCCAGAATCACCCGGGCGGTATAAGTTCCTGGTTGTAGCAGTCGATTACTTTACCAAGTGGGTAGAGGCGGAGCCACCAACTTCAATATCGGGCAAGAGCATAATCAAGTTTTTTTTGGGATAAGATAATATGCCGATTTGGTATCCCGGGATTCATTGTCAATGATAATGGAACTCAACTTACTCAGGACCCCTTCAAACCCGGGCTAAAATCCATGAACATACAGCAGAACAAGACGTTCGTAGCTCATCCCTTCGCAAACGGCCAAACGGAAGTAACCAATAGGACCCTGGTCAAAGGCTTGAAAACAAAATTGGACAGGGCCAAGGGTAACTGGGTAGAAGAGCTTCTTAATGTCCTGTGGAGCTATAGAACCACAATTCGCTCACCCATCGGAGAGACTCAATACAGCCTGGTCTTTGGAACGGAAGCTGTCATTCCTGCTGAGATAGGCGTCCCATCACCAAGACTGCTGAACCCTCCGGAAGAAGGTAAAGACGCTTCCATCCGCCTCGACCTTGATCTCCTAGAAGAACGAAGGGAAATCACAGCACTCCGATCTGCTAAGTACAAGTCCCTCATGGCTCAATACCACGACTCCGAGGTCCAACCTACGAAGCTACAACCCAGACACTTTGTCCTTAGAAAGAACGAAGCAAGCAGGCAGGGACCTCTCCGCAAGCTCGACGCCAACTGGGAAGGCCCGTACTTAGTCACAGACAACCTCGGAAACGGCAACTACAAGCTCCAAGCATTGGATGGCAAGCTCATCCCTCAGACCTGGCACATCTCCAACCTTCACAGGTTTTTCTATTAGATCTTATCCACGATACTTCAGGTATGAGGTACCACCCACATATTTTGTTCCTTGAGCTCCACATTGATGTAATCCCTCGGCAGTTATGACCTTATTTAATACAAGGTTCCATGCCAAGTTTCTTTTCTTAAGTGAAAAGGTGGAACCAACTAGATTCTTAAATGAATCCGACCACAAAAACAAAGCCCTTCCCCGGAAGGCACAACAAAGACCTTCCCCGGAAGGCACGACAAAGACCTCCGACGGGGGCACGACAAAGACCTCTGACGGGAGGCACGACAAACACCTCCGACGAAGGCCAAGACAGAACGTATTAGACAAACCAACAGGTTAACATTAGCATATTCATAACATAACAAACATAAATCGGGAAAATATGAACAAAGTCTTTACATAGAGTAAAAACAAAGACTTTACATAGGGTCAAAAAAAAAAACTAGCGGACAACACCTATTGGCCCTTCCGCCGCAACTTCCGAGCCCGAAGAAGGGGAGGACGAAGACGACGAGGATGAGTCAGAGGATGATGAACTGGAATCCGCCGCCTGAACATTCCCGGCCTCCCCAAGTCGCAGACGCTTAGACGAAGCTCCCCCCACTATGGCGTCAGACGCTGATGCGGCACTGTAGAAGACTCCACGCTCGCCTTTTGCTTTCGGGTCGCATGCACTGCTCGAAGCGCCTCAACAACATCGTTCATCAAAGGCACTTCAGGACTATTCGTCTCAGGACAAAAGGCCCTCATATCCTTTACGGTCTTTATGGACCCATCTCAATACCCCTGAAGGCATTCCCATTGTTTCCATTGGAACGCTCCAAAAGCGTTGTTGAAGGCCTCCACTCCTTCTTTGTCAAAACCCCAGAGACCCTCCACCTCTTCCGGTGTAATGTCCAGCTTCATCTGTTGAGCCCCTATTCTTATGCCCTCCGACAAGAATCGCTGCCTACAATCTCCGGCGAACGACCCTAAAGCTTCATTGAATTCCAAGGAGTAGAAGAACTTAGTCAACATGACCTCTATCTCTTCCGTCAGCAACTGGGACACGGAACCCTCCGTTTCCTTCTTCTCCTGCAATGCCCGCTTCAGGGCTTCATCCGTCGTACCCAAGTATTTTTCCAAGACCTTCTTTCCCTTCCTCAGCTTAGCAATCTGAGCCTTCACCCTGGCCAAACCTTGTTTAGAGACCTCCGTTGCAAGTTCGGCCTTAACAATCGCACCCTTCGCCGCCGCAGCCCGACCTGTGGCCACAGTCGAACTCTCCTCCGCCTTGCTCAGCTTGGACTTCAGCTCCGCTATCTCTTTCTCAAATTCCCCCATTTGCCTGTCATGATGGCGGCAGAAATCGCGTTGATCCCTCCGGAATAACGCAAACAGTTCCGCACGGGCGTGGGCCTCTAGAGTAGCCAAATCCAGCTTCCGCTGTAGGTCCTCTTCTTTGGCCCAAGTCAACCGTTCAACCTCAGACGGTCCCAACCCATCCATGAAAGCATTCATGATCATGGGCCAAGTCGTTTCCCGGCGGAGGGGGACTACGGCGCTCATCTTCCGTCGCACCCCTCCGGGAACCACCTTCAATTTGCGCCTGATCTTCGGGCACAACGTTTTCCGCCGCTACTGCCCCAACAGAGCCTCTGTTTTTTCTCTTCCTCTTCTTCACATCACTGGTCTTTTGCCGTGATGCGGTCGCCTCCGCCACACCTACGGCGAACTTAGGTTAAAAAAATAAAAAATTAGCCATACCTTTCGTCGGAATCGATTCGCCGGATGCCGGTACACTACTAGTAGCCCTCACATCTTGGCCGGGCAACTCCTCCCGAAGAGTTAAGTCCACCAAGGTTGTGCCAAGCACCGTGCCGCGAACCTTCACAGGTTCCTCAAATGTGATGACGGAAGGTACCGTCTTCTTCAAACCTCGAATCGATCCCTGCTCGTACGTCTTATTGTAGGCTTTTTCATAGCTTTTATCTCCGTCAATTGCCTCCAACGTACGATCCGCCATATTAGGACTCAGCTTGGGCCTATCTTGAAATAAGAACCAACCATCTTGGTTGGCGGCACACATGGGGGATAAGTTAAAAAAATAACTAAATATGTCTATAGTGGGCTCAAACTTTAACCTATGAGCTTGTATAAAAAAACCCACTATTTTACGGATAGAATTAGGAACTATCTGGGTTAAGCTAAGGCCATAATACTTCAGAAGATCCCCAAAAAACGGATGCAGGGGCAACCTCAATCCCACCCTAAACCACCCTTGAACATAGTTACATAGCCGTCCGGCGGACTCCTAATATTATTATAAACACCGTCTGGCAACCTAAAATCATATTCCCTCTCAGGCCAATTAAATCTAGATCGGAGAAACTTTAATTTATTTACACTAAAATCGGACCCATAGTCCGATATAGGCCTACTTTTAACCTCCGCCAAAACCTTTCCCATCCGCTACAACTATTTACAAACAAAATTTAAATCTGCAAGAAAAGTAAAGCAGAAAACAATGAACAAAGAGAATACAAATACAACATACCTTGCGAAATTGAGAAGGAAGAGTAGGAATACCTTCCGCCTTACTTCTGCTGACCTCCGCTGCAACTTCCGATGATCGAGCAGTGAAACCTCCGTCGGAACCCTTACGAATTGCTCACTAGACCTCCGTCGCTGTTTCTCTCTCTAAAATTCACTTTTTCTCAGACTTTCTCTCTCTAAAACTCACGCAAGATTACAAATGAGGATCTCATCTTCGTTCCCTGTAAGCTTATATAAACAGCTGATAGGCTTTTACCTAGGAAATCGAGCAGTCGGCCCATCCACCAACCGCGAACCCTAATACCAGAAGATAAACCGTCACAACGGCTTCTGACACTCAACCTGACACTAAGAGATGTCGGCACCCATTCCAGAAGATTCCAAACCCATTTTTCCCCTCCGCCCTGCCCCGACGACCCACCTATACCAAAGGGAGCCACTTTATGCTACTCTGCATCAGATGCCTTGACATTCCACCGCACAAAAAAAGGGAGTCACTTCACGCCCCTCTACAGCGGACGCCTTGACCTTCCGCCGCACGAAAAAAGGGAGTCACTTTACGCTCCTCTACAGCGGACGCCTTGACCTTCCGCCGCATGAAAAAAGGAAGTCACTTCACGCCCCTCTACAGTGGATGCCTTGACCTTCCGCCACAAGAAAGAAAGAAAGAAAGAAAAAAAAGGGGAGGTCACTTCACGATACTCCACAGCGGAGCCTCGACCTTCCGCCACAACTGAATCCAAATAGCACGATCTACCATCCAGACCGAAAGCTTCTCTAGTAAACTCTCCGACCTTCCGGCCTGGAGGGCTTAATAGCGAATAAGGACCCAACGTGGGACCTCCGACCCTACAGGTGGATCCCCTACGAGGGCCCCCAGACATCAGAAAGGTGGTAGGTGACACCAACCACCTTGATACTCACTCATATAAATACACCCAGATACCCTACAGGTAAGGGGTTACTCTCTCTCTCTATACTCTAAGCTTCTATCTCTACCGTATACTAACCTGACCGTCGGAGTGTATCCCGGGGAGCCACCCCCGGAATACTTAACGGGTTCTCTCTTTTGACAGGATTGTGATCGGGAGCTTTGACCCCCGGAATAAGCGCACCTCATCATTGGAGCTTATCTCTCTACAATATACTGACTTGAAGTGACACCCTTTTTTTCGTGCGAATTACCCACTACACCCTTCCTCCTCAAGAACAAAGGTAAGTGACCCCAACTGCGCTAAATCGGAGGTTTTTTGATACAGGCTCATAGGTTAAAGTTTGAGCCTACTATAGACATATTTAGGTATTTTTTTAACTTATCCCCCGTGTGTGCCGCCAACCAAGATGGTTGGTTCTTGTTTCAAGATAGGCCCAAGCCGAGTCCTAAAATGGTCTTCGAGTTGCTCGATAAGATTAGTGAATGGCGTTATGGGTTTTTTTACATGTCCAAGAGGCATCTACCGGAAGTTTGTGAGAAGAACTGGCTTAGTACGAGTGACGGACTCTGGATCCCCAAAAAGCTACAACAAGCTCAGAGGAACTTGTTGGCCCTTGACGACCTTTCCCAAAATTTTAAAAGTTAGTATTCCCATTAATGGGTTCTCTCTTTTCTCCCGTTAACGGGTTCCGTCACTCGTCTCCGGAAGAAAAGAGAGAACCTGTTAAGTATTCCGGGGGTAGCTCCCCGGGATACACTCCGACGGTCAAGTTAGTGTACGGTAGGGAGAGAAACTTAGAGTATAGAGAGAGAGAGAGTAACCCCTTACCTGTAGGGTATCTGGGTGTATTTATAGGAGTGAGTATCAAGGTGGTTGGTGTCACCTACCACCTTTCTGATGTCTGGGGGCCCTCGTGGGGGACCCACCTGTAGGGTCAGGGGTCCACGTTGGGCCTTTATTCACTATTAAGCCCCCCAGGATGGAAGGTTGGAGAGTTTACTAGAGAAGCTTCCGGTCTGGATGGTAAATCGTGCTGTTTGGATTAGTTGTGGTGGAAGGTCGAGGCTTCCGCTGTGGAGTATCGTGAAGTGACCCCCCCTCCCCCCTTTTTTTTCTTTTTTTCTTTCTTTCTTTCTTGTGGTGGAAGGTCAAGGCGTCCCCTGGAGAGGAGTGTGAAGTGGGTAAATTTTTTCTTGCGGCGGAAGGTCAGGGCTTCCGATGCAGAGGAGCATAAAGTGATTCCCTTTTTTCGTGCGGCGGAAGGTCAAGGCGTCCGCTGTAGAGGAGCGTGAAGTGACTCCCTTTTTTCGTTGTGGCGGAAGGTCAAGGCTTCTGATGCAGAGGAGCATAAAGTGACTCCCTTTTTCGTGCGGCGGAAGGTCAAGGCATCCGCTGTAGAGGAGCGCGAAGTGACTCCCTTTTTTCGTGTGGCGGAAGGTCAAGGCATCTGCTGTAGAGGGGCATGAAGTGACTCCCTTTTTTCGTGCGGTGAAAGGTCAAGGCATCTGATGTAGAGGAGCATAAAGTGGCTCCCTTTGGTGTAGGTGGGTCGTCGGGGCGGGGCGGAGGGCAAAATGAGTTTGGAATCTTCTGGAATGGGTGCCGACGTGTCTTAGTGTTAGGTTGAGTGTTAGAAGCCGGACAGTTCATCTTCTGGATTAGGGTTCGCGGTTGGTGGATGGGCCGACTGCTCGGTTTCCTAAGTAAAAGCCCATCAGTTGTTCATATAAGCTGACAGGAAACGAGGATTAGATCCTCATTTGTAATCTTGCGTGAGTAGTGGAACCTCCGTCGGAACCCTTACGAATTACCCACTAAACCCTCCGTCGCTGTATCTCTCTCTAAACTTCACTTTTCCTCAGACCTTCTCTCTCTAAAACTCATGCAAGATTACAAATGAGGATCTCATCCTCGTTCCCTGTCAGCTTATATAAACAACTGATGGGCTTTTACCTAGGAAAATCGAGTAGTCGGCCCATCCACCAACCGCGAACCCTAATCCCGAAAGATGAACCGTCACAACAGCTTTTGACACTCAACCTGACACTAAGACACGTCGGCGCCCATTCCAGAAGATTCCAAACCCATTTTTCCCCTCCGCCCCGCCCCCACTAACCCACATACACCAAAGGGAGCCACTTTATACTCCTCTGCATCGGATGCCTTGACCTTCCGCCGCACGAAAAAAGGGAGTCAATTCACGCTCCTCTACAGCGGACGCCTTGACCTTCCACCGCACGAAAAAAGGGAGTCACTTCACTCCCCTCTACAGCGGACGCCTTGACCTTCCGCCGCACGAAAAAAGGGAGTCACTTTATGCTCCTCTGCATCGGAAGCCTTGGCCTTCCGCCACAACGAAAAAAGGGAGTCATTTCACGCTCCTCTACAACGGACGCCTTGACCTTTTGGCCGCACGAAAAAAGGGAGTCACTTTATGCTCCTCTGCATCGGAAGCCTTGACCTTCCGCCACAAGAAAGAAAGAAAGAAAGAAAGAAAGAAAAGGGGGGGGGGGGGGGTGGTCACTTCACGATACTCCACAACGGAAGCCTCGACCTTCCGCCACAACTGAATCCAAACAGCACGATCTACAATCCAAACTGGAAGCTTCTCTAGTAAACTCTCCAACCTTTCGGCCTAAGGGGCTTAATAGTGAATAAGGGCCCCAAGTGGGACCTCCGACCCTACAGGTGGGTCCCCCACGAGGGCCCCTAGACATCAGAAAGGTGGTAGGTGACACCAATCACCTTGATACTCACTTTTATAAATACACCCAGATACCCTACAGGTAAGAGGTTACTCTCTCTCTCTCTATACTCTAAGCTTCTCTATCTACCGTACACTAACTTGACCGTCGGAGTGTATCCCGGGGAGCCACCCCCGGAATACTTAACTGGTTCTCTTTTTTGACAGGATTGTGATCGGGAGCTTTGACCGTCCGCCCTTGACGACCTTCCGGCCAAAGCGCACCTCATCATTATTCGTAGCCGGGAGTAGTTATTAAATTTCTTCAACCCTATCCTTTTTTCTTGTTTTTCTTTTTTTTTTTTCAATTTTATCTTCTTACGAAATTAATTATTCATATCTCTTAGGATGAAGTATCATTATGTTTTTTTTTTTTTGAAGTGTTATCTTTTGTGAATATCACTAAGGATGAATTATCAGCTTTTTATTTTATTTTTTTAATCAGTTTTTTTAGTAAATCATCCATATTTTATCACTAAGGATCATTTAGTTACTTTTTCCTACGGTTTTTTTTTTTTAAAAAAAAAAATTTTAAGCCTTCATCTTCCCATGAAATTAGTTGGCTATATCTCTTACGATAATTTATCATTCTTTTTTATTTTTCATAGAGTTTTTATACTTTACAAGCTTCATCTTCCCACAAAATTAATTATTCATATCTCTTAGCATGAATTATCATTTAAAAAATTTTTTTTTTTAATCATCCGTAAACTTCAACTTTCGTATTCTTAATCACTTTCTACCTTAAATTTCTTATGCTTATCTCATAGAGAATTTTGTAGGTTTCATAATAGTAATCTAATTCCTACCCACCAATTCAATAAATAGAATATTATGTAACTTTTCCTCACACCTCAAAGCCGCTACGGGTCTCTTAGTCCCAATTCCTATTCTATTCCCTAGTCCACCAGTAATATCTTGCCACGTGTATGCCTCTAAAAACTAACCCCTCACCCACTAACCCACCGTTAACTAAGCAATTTGTTAGAGTTAGACACAGACGTTAACGACGGAATTTTTTTTGCGAAACTCATAAGCTTAAAATCAAGCTTTCATGCAATTTGAAAACATGCTCAGCAAAAATCCCATGGATTGGTTTTGTTCTAAAGCTTGATCTTCACTAAAGGTACATAAAAGACCCTCTTAATTTGTGAATGGATCTTGATTTTGTTTCTGAATCAATGATGATTCTTGACTTTGCTTGAGACTGGATGTCGATTCTGGTGTAGTGTATGCGGAAATCCATCAAGATATGATTTGTATTACAAGTTAAAGTTGCAGATATGTGGAATGAAATTTAGTGATCAGATTGTTGTGGTTTAGGCCTCCGTAGGGAGCAATTGATACTTGTTTGTACTAATAGAAAGGGATTTTTTAGCTAAGGCACTAAAATTGTTTGATGAAATGCCTCACAGAGATAATTTGTAAACTAGATGTCCATTACCAATCATGGCTGTGCTGTGCAATCAATGCTTTTAGGAGGATAGATGGCTGAAAATGGACATGTTTATCCAAATAGACTGAGTACTCTTACATGAATTTTTGTATGAAGTTTACTTGACTTCTCTACCGCGTCTTTGTTTTCGTGTAAATCTTGTTCCTCCAATCGGACTAATCTCATAATCTGGAAGGTCATTGGACTTTTGATAATTTTTTCTAGATGGAGCAATAGGTTGCTATATAGTAACTTGGATTGTTGAATGAAATTGTTTATTCCGTCAGGTTAATGGCACTACCGAACTGGTTTGAGCATGTTAACCAAGAATTTTCTTGTTGTTGTATGTACAATTGGAATTGTAGGAAAACTACCCCTTTCTGTTTCTGTACCCAAAGAAAAGAGGTAAGATTATTTTAGTTGGATCAAGTTAGTATTATAAGGTGTTAAGTGCTTACGTATTGACTTTCGTAGTTTCTTTGAATTATGAGGTTGGAAATATGTTGGTTCCGTTCTTCTACTATATATCCTGGACATGGTAGCCAATTTGTTTGCAATGATGCAAAGATCTTCAGATTTTGTAGATCAAAGTTCCGCTGAAATTTTAAAATGGAGAGGAATCCTGGCAAATTCAAATGGACCAAAGCTTATAGAAGGTTGCATGGAAAGCACATGACACAAGATTCGACATTTGAACTTGAGAGAAAACGAAATCATCCAGTGAGATATGATAGGAATGTCACGGAGAATAAACTGAGAGCCATTAAGAAGATCTATAAAGTTAGAGTTGATAGGGAGGCTAGAGATCATGCAATGAGGATGAATCGAATGAAAGCCTCTGAGCGGAAAGAGGCTGCAAAGCAGCTGGCATAGAGCATCCATATGGTCAAAGCATCCATATTTTTCTTCAAAGTTTATTCTCCCCAAATCGCATCGATTAAGTGATTCCCCTGCAAATTGTAAAGGTTATTTACAACCATGAATTTAAATTGAGTGAACATGCAAACTTAAGTGGATACACGAATAACTCAAATTAATATGTTTGTTCATACCTTACTCGTGCTTGAATTGATATTTTGCTCTTATTTCTCCTTGCTCAAATAATTCAACATCACTTGCGAAAAAATTTACGAGTATGATACTCCTTGTTTGATTGATCAAATATGACTTGGGAAAAGGGTTGTATATGTTGATTATCTTTGCTTAAATCACTCAACATGACCTCAAAAATTTGAGGCATAGTTGGATTTAACACATACAGAGTAAAATATATAATTACTGAAAAGACAAGGATTTGTAAAAGAATTAAATAACGTTCAAATATAGTTACCTGTGAGGGTTCAATAAATAAATTGTGAAATATCAAACCACCCGCAAAAGATTCATAATTGTTAGTATCAAAATCCCGCTCCTGCCATAATCAAAACATTAAATAAATAAAATTATAAATCTATTAATTATCTACTACTCAAATTTGCATATTTTTTCATATCTAGCAGATGTTTGAATTGACATTTTGCTCTTGTTTCTCTTGACTTAGATAATTCAACACCCCTTTTGAAAACTGATGGATCAGTAGATGGTCCTTGTTTAAATAATCAAAACTTACTTGGGAATGTGTTGTTTCTGTTGATTATCTTTGCTTGAACCACTCAACATGGCTTCAAAAAATTGAGGAATAGTTGGATTTAACACCTACAAAATAAAATATATAATTACTGAAAAGACAAGGATTTGTAAAAGTACTAAATAACGGTCAAATATAATTACCTGTGAGGGTTGAATAAATGATTTTTGAACTATTGAATCACCCTCAAAAGATTCATAATTGTTAGTATCAAAATCCCGCTCTTGCCATAATCAAAACATTAAATAAATAAAATTATAAATCTATTAATTATCTACTACTCAAATTTGCATATTTTTTCATACCTTCCTCATGTTTGAATTGATATTTTGCTCTTGTCTCTCTTTGCTTAGATAATTCAACATCCCTTGTGAAAATTAATGAGTCTGTAGATGATCTTTGTGTAAATGATCAAAACTTACTTGGGGAATGTGTTGTTTCTGTTGAATGTCTTTGCTTGAACCACTCAACATGACCTCGGCAAATTGATGAATAGTTGGATTTAACACCTACAGAATAAAATATATAATCAATGAAAAGACAATAATTTGTAAAAGTACTAAATAATGTTCAAATATAATTACCTGGGAGGGTTGAATAAATAAATTTTGAACGATTGAACCGCCCATAAAAGATTCAGATGTATCAAAATCTCGCTCCTGTCATAATCAAAACATTAAAAAAATTAAAATTCTAATGCTAATAATATTAATAAATAATACTAGTAATAGACAGTAGTTAAACGTCATTTGAACAATTCATGTAACCTGTATTGTTTCAACGACGGGCTTCTTTTTCGCTTTGTTCTTGCAATTTGTTGTAGCTTGTTCTAATGCACTCTTTATCCTCTTACTACTCTTATATGTAACTCGTCCTTTTGGTTCACACCTTTTATTCGACAACGATCAATTTCATTCAGAGGGATGTCCGTATTTTGAACTGCCTCATTGTTCACAGGCAATACAATATTAGTTTCTTCAATTTTTTTACCCTTCCCAACACATGCATCAAGTTCCTCTACCATTTTCCAAAAACAATCCTTCACAAATTGATATCCCTCGTCACTTTCAGATGCTTTTGTCACTAATTGCATGAATAAATGAGATAATTCTTTATAACGCAAACTGATCTTTTCCCTTTCACCAACTGCACTACTAACTCCACAACAAATTGTTGACATTCCTTTTTTAGCTGTCTTAGTCCAACGCTTTAAAAGATATTGATTAGGAATCCTCATAACATTCAGAGTAGTAAAAACTTTTAAACAATGAGAGTACAAAATTCCAGCAAACTCAAACTTTTTACAGCTACAACTAACAAAATCATTGGATGAATCATAAGTGACTGTATGTTCTGTTCGCCTATGACAAAGTATAATCTTGTAAACCCTTTCACTTCTAGTTTCACTCACACTTTCCATTTTGCAATCAATTCCTTTTCGTAATTCCTCACTAAATAGTTCAAAAACATTATGTGTGTACTCACCAGCTGCATGTACTAAGATTTGCAAAGGAAACGTCATGACTGGAGTACTTTGGCTACATCTAAAATCTTCAAAAAGCTCTTCATATCGACGATCATTTAACAGCCTTTGAAAGTGATTAAAAAATTCAAGCAAATCATTTTTATAACTATCATACCTTTTTAGAACACTGTTCATTGTCTCACTCCGCTGAGTTGTTGTTATATCAGCATAAAATGTGTGTCTGCCATACACCAATGCCCATTTTTCCTTTATATTAAACATCCTCTGCAACCATTTGTTGTCTTGTAAATTGTATTTTTCCAACATTTGAGACCAGGCATCCAAGAATTCATCCTCTTCTTCATAATTGTAAACACATTTGCTAAAATCAGATGCAAAATCTTTAAAATTTGCAAAGATGTCAGAAAGATGAATGGTTGCATTATGGTAAATATGCCATATACATAAATGATGATATGTGGTAGGCCATTGAGACGCTAATGCCGTTGCCGTTCTTCCATCTTGATCAGATAGAATCTTTCTTGGAGTCTTACCCATCATAGCCTTAGAAAATGTATCGAACAACCACACAAAATTTTCGGTTTCATCGTACAATAATGCAGCTCCAAACACTGATGTTTTCTTGTATGTTATGTCAAAAGAAACTACGTCTCCAAATTGACCAAAATCTACTCTCATCTTTGCATCTGCCAAAAATATATTTGTGATTAAATCATCCTCATCTACCTGAATTGCATAGTAAAAATTTGGATCCTTTAACTGCATTTTCTGCAAATATTCTAAAGCTCCGCCAGTGTCACCCTGCTTCATTGCTATCGACCTTTTAGACCTCAAATAATTCTTCAAATCGTCACGGATGAAACTAAGATTTTCTCGTCCACCCACTTGTTTTGACATAATATCCAAATTTGTTTAGGTGCTACTCCACAACTTCTGGCAACATCCACTTTAGCTTCTTGAGCAGCGGCCATATCTCGATGACTTCTAAATAGATGAGTCTTGCTTGGACTAGACGAAACATGATTATGATTAGGTGCAAATTGTACAATGCGATACTTTCCTATTTGTCTACAACAAATTTTCCTCCAAGTAGTGCAATTACATCTTGTTTCTCGATGAGGGCGCTTAACTGCCACAACCTGTTTATCTTTCTTCTTTTCTCCTTCTCGAGCACAACAAAATACCCGATCTAAAACCTTGTTACTTATATTTTCCTTGTGTACTTTGCTCCATCTGGTACCAAACCCCATTGCTTTCGCATAGTTTTGGTAGAACTTATATGCAGTCAATTCATCATCAAACTCCATGCCAATTTTTGGTGTAAGTTCATCTGGCACAAATTTTGGCAAAACACAAATATCATCAGTTTGATTGTCTTCAACATTACGTAGTTTGTCACTCTTCTGATCTTGTTCAACTAGTTTTGGAGTCTCAAATTCCAATCTACAACAAGGTTGAATTTCAAGTGTTGAGAAGTGATTGTCATTCCTTCAAAACAGAAAAAAATCAATAATTAGTTGTTAAAACAACTAAAATTTACCAGTAGCTTAAAGAAGAGACTGAAAATATGTAACGATAACATTACATATCTAGTACAAAATATGCCATGTGTGTACTTTACCAAAAATTAAAATTGCATTGATCAATTGTTTTTTCATTAATCTTTATGTTAAGTCATGCATGATTAGAAAAAATTTAAATTTGAATAATATATTTTATCACTAATGGTTTAAGAAAGAGCCAAAAAAACAAAAACTAATTAAATAAAGTACATATAATAAAAATTCAAGAAATAATTATCATTAAAAAATTAATATAACATCTTGCGTTTGACACGTAAAATATATATTTAACATTAAAATGCACTAAATAGTTAACTAACTTGTAATTGCAGAAATTTGACTACTGTATGTGATGCCATATCTGACTAACTTTAGTTTCTTGCAAGATTGAGGAAGTGAAAGATGCCTCTGGGCTAATACAAGGATTGGGAAGGTCTATATTTCGGAGGAAAACGTACGTCTTCACTTGACATTCTTACTTCCAAAAGGGGGCCTCGGAATTACTACAAGCCAATTGGTTTTTACACTCACAAAGGTGGATATGTTAATAATTAGACCACAAGCATAAAGATCAGATTCAACATTAACTAAGATAACTAACAATGTTGTAATAAGACATTGTTGTTTGCAGATGAATCACTCGAATAAATTCATGAGTTGGGTTCCGACTCAAGTTAACCTCTTCAGATCGCAAACGTAAACAGACAAAAAAAGAAATGTTCAACTAATTCTTTGATTGCACAACAATACAAGTACTGCTAACAGCCTCAAACATAAGTTCCTATGAATCCTACCAACCTGCATTGCTTAATTATACTCTGCCACCAACACAATCCGAAACAAAAAAAACATCATATATAGGCAAACATAACCTTGTATGTTGGAATTCCAAACAAACAATGAAAACAACTAAGAAGTAGGATTGCAGAAAAATATCCGTGTCTAATTACTCTAACAAGGCAAACATTTTAAAAAAAACACTACCACATCAATACTAGGAGGAGAGTTCCATAGTTATACATAGGATCTAGTAATGGAAATTTTTTTTTAAGAGAATAAACAAACTCATTCAACAATCCAATCTGTTAATAGCTATCTACTGCTCCTTCTAGAAAATATTATTGATACAGTATATAAAAAAAATCCACATACATGAAACTAGGATTTTCAAATATCCAGCAAAACTATAATTGTTTTACCCCTTAATTTGAATACGCGGCACATGAAATTGGAAGAGGAACTACTGAATTGTTCACCAAGAGCTAAAGATTGAGATTGTTTATGATTTGCCCTCCAAATCACAAGTGCATGCCCGACAAATCATAATTTACAAGAGCAATTTGATTATATTTTTTATTACACATATATATATGTATATATAAATTCATATACACTAAAAAACACTATGTCATGCATGAATAAAAGCTTCATATTTACCTGATGCATCAGAATTCTCTGCATCGATCCATGGATTGCGGTAAGAATTGTTGAAATACTCCGTCTGTACGTCTGAAACTTGCGTATGTGGTGTCTGAAGCTTGTGTTTGTGCTTATGGTGTAAGGAATTTGGGATTAGGGGGAGAAGAGACCAGTCGACCGCTTCACAATTAAGGGTTTAAGACTTGTGGTAGAACAATACTTACTAGCTTGATTTTAAGCTTATGAGTTTCGCAAAAAAAATTCCGCTGTTAACGTCCGTGTCTAACTCTAACTAACTGCTTAGTTAACGGTGGGTTAGTGGGTGAGGGGTTAGTTTTTAGAGGCATACACGTGGCAAGATATTACTGGTGGACTAGGGAATGGAATAGGAATTGGGACTAGGAGACCCGTAGCACCTCAAAGCAAATTGTACCACTTCCTAATTTTTCTTCTTTCTGTTTGTTTTCTGTTTTAACTTCAGCGTTCCTTCTCATTCCTTCGGATGAAATTATTAAGAAAATAACATAATTTTTTTTCCATGCAGCTGAGTTTGATCTTTCTCTTTTCGCCATCAGGTTGCTGAATTTTCATGTTTTTTCTTATGTTCTATAAAAATCTATTTACCTTACTCTGTGTGGGCATAGAAATTTTGACTTTTTTTTATTAACTATGTTTTTGCCTTTGTTTGCCTTATGTATGTTAGAGTATTGATTTATGATGAATGTAGGTTCACTATTTTCAGTGAAAATTTATTTATTTTCAATTAGTCTAAAACAACAAACATTCGGTTATTATATGAGTTTTTAATATGTATAATTTATGAGTTTTTATTATTTATTTTCTTTATGTATATTTGTTTTACAATAATGGCAAATTTGATGTACTTGAAATTATGACTACCTTAATTGTAAAAGAATAATGATTATGCAATCATCAAAATCCTATATGTGCATTAGGACTGATTATGAAAAAAATATGATATTTTAGAATCGTGTATATAAAGTAATTTACAAACTCCATTGTTTTCTACATGTTTTCTAGATAACATATTTATTATTGAAAATTTTGATTTTGATTTTTTTTTTTTTTTTTTTTTTGGGTTAAACCTTTGTGGATCATCAAGAAGTTAGTCTTTGCCTTCTGGTTTGATTCATTTGCATTGTTATCAGTTTTTTTTGCTCTGATTAGGGTGAGCATTTTTTTTTCCTTCTGGTAATGATTTCTTTAATTCATTTTATTTTTGGTTAGGTTTAATTAATTTGACATTTTTTTAGATTTTCAAAACCCATATTAAGAGTAGATACTCTTTACATGCAAATCTATTTATGATAAAAATATAGTTAAAATAATTTATTTAATGTAGTTACTTTAGTTTTATATATATTATGATAATTATTCACTTTATTTATTTTATTAGCTTTAATTAATTTGACATTTTTCTTTAGATTTTCAAAATGCATTTTAAGAGTATCCTAGTTTAGTAGATACTCATTACTTGCAATTCTAATAAAGATAAAGTGGAGTTAACATAAATCATTTATAACTTAAAATTCAAATTAATTTTATCCAATATTTAATCTTTACATGATTATTCTTATTTATTGGATAAACTCTTATTTTTCATTATATTTATTTAAAATTAAGATAGTTTATATCTAAACACTATTTTTAATATTTTTTTGAATTGCAAATTGGTTTAGATATATGTTAAGGTATTTATATATATTTTGATCACCGTCTTCATCCACCCACACCTTATACAAATATATTTATCATCCACATAAGTACTTGAAATAGTTATATACTTCCTCCGTCCCACTCAAAGAGTCCACTTTTAAATTTTTTTTTGGTCAAAAGTCCACTTTGAATTTATTTACAATACATACCCTTACTAATATAACAATGTGTGGTTCACAATTAACCCTTACTTCTAAAATAATGATATAAGTGGAAAATATGGTGATAAATTATTTATTTTAGGAGTTGTACCTCACAACCTATAATAAGTTGTACACATTTCAAAGTGGACTCTTTAAGTGGGACGGAGGGAGTATTTATATATGATTACTTTAAATATAGTTAATTTTATACCTAATCAACACTTTAAAATTTATCATCTATCAAATATAGTTAACTATACATAGTTTATTTGTTTTCAACCACTTAAAGTTCTTATCATTATTTCTCATATCATCTCTATTTCTATTAATCCCTTCCTCCCAGTTCAAGTTATATATCTCAAAATTTAATAAAAGGAATATATGTGTTTTCTGTTATACACCACCTACAAACTATATTCAAATGTTATAATTGCTCATTTTTAAATTTTGTTTGCGGGAATTGTGTTCTTTCTTCTTTAATGATCTTTTATTTTATTTACTCAAAAAAGATACTAGCCTTATAGTTCTTCTTTGTAAATTTTGAAATTGTATATTTTTACCCTTTTTTCCTTTCTTTTTGTTTAGATTTTGGAATAACTTATATTATTGATGTTTCAATTATTATTGTAGGTTTTTATGGTTATTATGAGTATCCCAAATTTTCCCCAACTTTGAAAAAGTTGGAGAGAAATATTTTACACACATATAAATTTATCTTTCCAAATTTTCTATAAACTATAATTTTAACTAATTTAATAATTTGCTTTTAGTCTTAGCACATTCAAAAATTATGAATGTGTAATACTTCACTCTTACCGTAAAAATTTTCTGTTCCACTTTTAGTTGGTTAAATTTTCTTTTTATTGGAGATTTTTAACGCAAGATTAATTATTGATAATATCTCATCCTTAATATATATTTTGCAGTTTCATCATGAATATTTTATTCATTTTTCCCCCTCTTTTATTGTCATAACTAAATTTTAAAATTAATTTTTTATTAAAATATAAAATCTTTATCCACAAATATTCGATATTTTTAGACTATATTTTTCATTATTATTTAATCAAAATTTCCCTTTAATATTTCAATTTTTAGATATTTGGAAATTCAAGCATTCAAATAAATACTTATTTATAATATTAAATTTAACCTTCATATAATTTTTATTTAACTTGGTAAATCGACATTTCTAATTATTTTATATTCTTTTAATTTAATAGTGGGCCGACCCGGGCCTTGAGCGGGCAGAAGGAACTAGTGTGTGTGTGTGTGTGCACGTGCGTTTGCGTGCATAAACACATATATCTACCATTGCCACCATTCCACTTTCATTTTTTGAGTTGAAAATCAAAGTCTGACAAATACCTTCATCTTTATTTTTGCATGATTTTAGTAGAGGTACGGCAATTAAGGCCCTCTCTCCAAAGCTAAAAATAATTTTTAATAATTAGGTCACCAAACTCGCCAACCATTTAATCAGCTGTTTCACATAAAAATAAAAATTACTTATTTGTTCTGTTTTGGCCCATTTTATAAATAGCGATGTAGTTATGATATTTTTTTACCCCATCAGCTAGAAAATAATCGTGTTTGTACCATGATATTATTTGTACTTATTCGTGTTGGTACCATGATGCTATTTGTACTGATTCTTGTTGGTACTGTGATGTTATTTGTACCGATTTGTGTTGGTACCGTGATGCTATTTGTACCAATTGATGTTGGTGCTGTGATTTTGTTTGTACCGATTCATGCTGTTACCGAAGTGTGCTGCAGTAAATGCTATGCATTTATTGAAAATAATACTAATGTCTTGGATTATCCCTTGTCCAATTAAATAAGTTAGTAATTCAAATAGAACAATTATTAGTTATTTAATTTTATCAGTGATGTTATTTATTCGTGTTGGTACCGTGCTTGTACCGAAGCATTGATTATGCTTGCATTTAATGCATTAAATTTTTTTTTTTGTTTATACCGGTTATACTCCTAAGTTGTTGAAGATAGTAACTCATGGCTCTCAGTTTGCTTACAAAAGTTATATTTACTGCTCATATTTTATGCTCATTTAATAGCCAATCTGGAATAATTGATGTTTTAGAATTTATAATACCCTTTATTTGAACCTAATACATCGGATTACCTAAAAAAGTAATATAACAATGCAAGACATAGTTTCAAGACTCATAATTTAGCAAAATAGATTTTGCGTGTCCAGCCAGCCTCTGTCAACCATATTTGCAGTGCGGCTCATATAGAACACATTATTGCAAGAGTCTGGACTGAGAAATTCTGTTATGTCCTCAAAAACTGGCAAACACACCACCAAATAATTTAGAGAGCTAGTTTCTCTTTTTATTCAATCAAATCAAATAAAAATACGTAAATATCTTGATGTAAGTTATCGTGAAATGCCCCACGTTGCGGAAGACTTTGCCCAGGAAAGTCGAAACTTGAAAGTCACAGACTTACTATCTTTATAGACTCGAAACCTTTAGACAATTTAAGTGGGACTAGCCGCTTTTATTTTTAAACTAACTAAAGAGATTAAGAGGTGAACAAACAGAAATCTAGCGCGGAGCAAGTAACCTAGACCCTTCTAAGTTTAGGAACTTGCAAAATTATCAATACATGAAAATACACAAGTTCAAAAGTAAATAAATGAGAATTCTAAAAGTAAAGGATAAACCTCACAATTAAACCTTTGAAATCTCGAGAGTAAGATTTCGGTTGCCTTCTATTTATAGGAGATAGGGGTGGTCGAAATTGACAAGGAAAGAAACTAGAAAAGAATTAAAAGTGGAAACCAAACAAGAGTTGGAATCCTTTTACAAACCAAATTCCAAAGAAGCACAAAATTGGTAGCTGGAAAATTCGGTTATCACATTGTGTAGAGATCCCAAATTTCCATATAAAATAAAAGAAAATGAAAGCTTGAATTTGGTATCTTGAAAAGAAAATCCAAATTCAAGTTGTAAAAGAAATAAAGTAACTAAAGCAGAATAGGAAACTAATAATTTGGTCAAGTTGTAAACAGTTTAGGTAACTTGACTTAACTATAATTAAAAGTAGAAAATGAATAGGAAAACATGCACTTTCCAAATCCTTCTCGGATTCTCCTTGCAACTTGCATGAATCGCAAGTGGGCTTCATGCGTGCGGATCCGATGAAGACACGGGCTGCGATGGGCCGTGGTGCAGGCCTGCGTCGGCATGGGCTTAGGTCACGGTTCAGGCTTCGCAGCTTGCTTCTGATTTTGCTGGGCCAATTGGCAAAGCTTGGATGCTGTATGGATTGGCCCAAAGTAAGATGGAGCATGAGTTATGGATGAGAGGTTTTGCAGAGTCTACAGACTCTACGAAACAGGCCGTCATTCCTGTCGCAGGACTAGGGGTTGCGCCTTCTCCTTTGCAAGTGACGTAACCATTTTTTCCTTCAAGTGTCTCGGCTTAAGGGCCTAGCTTTCTGGGGCTTGAGCAGGGCCGATGCTGGCGAGGGCCTGTAAGGCCTTGCTAACTATCTTCTGATGCCATCTGGTCATTGTCCCAATGACGTTAACTAAAGGATTCCTTTGATAAGGACTTATGCCTTTGATCAACGCGGGGGCGTGAGGGGAACTTGAAACCCCTTCTCTGCTACGCTTGGGATGTCCTCATCACATCTTGGTTCTCTTTAGCTTGCCTTTTTTTGGCCAACTCTTTACGTATTATGAACAGTCTTAACATGGTTGTTCCTATACATTTAGGAGCCCTATTCTTTTTTTTTTCCCTTCAGATATTTGGGCCTCTAGTAAGTCTCACAACTAAATTTTTCTGCTAAGAGTTGAACACTGTTCAAATTTATATTATTGAACCCTTTATAGCATTGTAAATTGTAAACAAAAATAAATAAATAAAAATATTCATCAATAACGCTATTAAAATCAAATCTTTCAACCAAAGAGAAAATATAAAAATTCACTTGAAAAGTGATATTTTTAAAATTCCTTTTTTGATATATATAGATGCAAAAATTATCCATCAAATTGTTCATGTCAACTTCTTCTAAAAGTTCATTTTCAATTACAATTAAAGCCTTAGCCTTTCTTGCAACATATAGTTGAATGCAAAAACAATTAACCCACAATTAAAACCTAAAAATATTTAAACACAAATTTCAAAAAAACTAAATAATCACTCCTACAAAATCCCCCTTAGGAGGCGGGTCCTAAGGGGGATTGGAGGCGGGTGCTGCCGCTGCGGGCGCCTCCATTTGGAGGGCCCACACCCGCGTCCATTAATTTGATCATTGGACGCGGGTGCAGAGTGCACCCGCCTCCAATTACAGAGCATTGGAGGCGGGTGCACTCTGCACCCGCCTCCAATGCTCCTCCATTGGAGGCGGGTGCATGTTGCACCCGCCTCCATTAAGTGTTATTCGAGGCGGGTGCAATTTTGCACCCGCCTCCAATAACCCCTTGTAAAAAAAATTTAATTTCTTTTTTTTTCACTTTATGGCTTTAGTAGGAATCGAACTCGCGCCTGGAGTTTCACTTAACTCTTGCACATTAAATTTACCACTACGCTACATATACTTATGTATTTAATATTAAAATCGAAATTATATATTTCTTCTAAAACTTGTGATTTTTATTATCTACTAATTTTTCGCTTCGCTAGAATCTCGATAAATTTTCAAAATTATTTTCAACAGTCCAAAATAAAGACAATTTTTGATCTAGTATTGAAAATTAAAAAAAAATCGTTTTCGTGTGTTGAAATTGGAGGCGGGTGAAGGGGTCACCCGCCTCCAAATTTTATTTAGCCCCCTTTGGAGGCGGGTATTTGTACACCCGCCTCCAAAGGGGCGCCTCCTTTGAGCATTTCTGTAGTAGTGAATATCACAAATTTCAATTATGACATTGTGAAATTCAATTATGCTGTTCTTAAAATAGTTTTAAGAACAGCATTTTCTAAATGTACAAAAGATTGAGTTTAGTGAAACGACAACTACAACAACAACAACAAAAAAAAAAAAAAAAAAAAAGAAGAAAAAGCTCAAGAGAAGTAAAATTGCAAGCCCTGAGTCTTAAACTCTTACGTGTTATAAAATTACTACTAAGAGTAGTAGTATAATATCAATATAAAGCTAAAAGTACAAGTATATAATATAAAGGCATGATAAAAGAATAAAGAGCAAAATAGTGGTAAGGTTTTATATCATTTCATTCATCCCTTTATCATTTTCCTCTAACCTCTATTTATAGAGTAATACTACAAGAGACAAGAACTATCCAAGAGTCTTATCTAATTACATAGGAAATTAAAGGGTGGAGGGGTAGATAAAAAAAACCCATATAGTAAAGGGTGAAATACACCAAATACCACACAACTATCGGGTTTTGCAAAAAACACCCATTTCCTTTAAAAACTCCAAAAAACACCACTTTACTTTCAAAACGTGCAAAAACTACCACTTTCTCCATAACGGGCATTAAGTAGCTGACGTAAGGAAAAAAACAGGGGCAAATTCGTCTTTTCACTGTTCATCTTCCCCAATTTTTTTTTAAACAAAAAAACTAAAGAAAACGATATCTAGGAAATCGTTTTCTTTAGAAACCAAAAGAAAAAAAAATTATCAGGAAATCATTTTCTTCAGAAACCAGAAGAAAAAAAAAATGAAGAGAACATCAGGTCTTCTTCCGATGCCCCCGAGATTCTTTTCTTCTTCTTCTTCTTCCGATGCCCTTCGAGTACTCGTCCGAACATATTTTGCTGAATTGACCATGTTTCTGTAAATGGGTCTGTCTTCAGTTTTTTTGTTTAAAAAAAAAAATTTGGGGAAGATGAACTGTGAAAAGACGAATTTGCCCCTATTTCTCCTTCCGTCAGCCACTTAACGTCCGTTATGGAGAAAGTGGTAATTTGCACATTTTGAAAGTAAAGTGGTATTTTTTGGAGTTTTTAAAGAAAAGTGGTATTTTTTGCAAAACCCGATAGTTGTGTGGTATTTAGTGCATTTCACCCTATAGTAAATAGGGTAGTGGGAATTAGGCAAATATGAAAGGACATTCACCATTATAATATATATTCATAACACTCCCCCTTGAATGTCCATTAAGATAAATACCTCGCTAAAACCTTACTAGGAAAACCTAGTGGAAAAAAACCTAGTGAAGGAAAAAGAGTACATTTTCTTTGTACAACACTGCCTCGTTAAAAAACTTTACCAGTAAAAACCCAATGGGAAAAAAAACTTGGTTAAGGAAAAGAGTAAAGTGGGTAACTCCCCTCTTGAGCACATCATTTCAATCGTTCAATCGTTGCATTCCGATCTTGCATATCAACTTTTCAAAAATGTTGAAGTTGACAGTGAATAAATCTTTGAAGTATCATTTCTGCAATTGAGCAATCCATATAACATTATCTTCAAACAAAGTAGTGGAAACTCTCTGAAAATCTGAGAGCAAACCCCTTTATTTCCACATATAATGGATTACTAATTTTAGCCAAACATGCCCTCGACGTACATTATAAGAAGTAGCAGTTATGTTTTCTTTCATGAATTTAGCACCTAGAAATAGATGTACACTGCATGGAAGCAAATAAATGGTTTCGGATTGCATTATAAGGATAAGTAAAATATCCAACATCTTATAACCTGTAAGATATGACTTGTGTATTTTGAAAAATAAAGACCTCATATCATTCCTTCAAGCTAAATAAACATATGCAGTTCATGACTTGCAAGCATATTTTAAGACTTGTGTATACACCTGCAAGATACATAATGTTCCAATAACCCTTAAAATATGGTATTTCTGGACCAAAAATTTCTTCATCTTCCTCACGATGATGCAATAGATCTTTATGCACATCAAGTGATCTTAAAATCATAATTATGCTCAAAGTTATGTGATTTATTCATATAAAAGAGTTTCACCACCTTAGTAGAATAAGAAGATCGATGCAAATAGATGACATTTTTTAAGTGTTCAATTTTCAAACGAAAACAAATGTTGTCTTTCGAAAATCTTTCGTTTCGAACAACATTTTTCATCTCTTCAGGAATATCAGTTCAAAACATACTTTAAACAATTCATAACAGCTTGAATCTCTTCAAGAGTTCTAAATAAAATAATCAATATAAAATTGGGATCCGACTTTCTCAATAAAACATAGATATAGAGCTCTACACAATTTAATATAATAAAATTGCGATAAATCATATCATGCCTTCAAGGCAATTTAAATCCTTCAGGCCCTGTTTGGTTCACGGGAAAGTAAAGTTTTTAGGGAATATGATTTCTGGGAATTTAATGATAAGGAAAGTAAAGTAAAAAAAATATTTTTTTGTGTTTGGATTGTTAAGAAATGTATTTGAGAATTTAGACATGAACTAAACTAAATATCGAAAATGCCCTCTCGAATTAAACTTAATGATATTCTCATAAAAATATTATTAACCTAAATAAGAGCTAAATAATATTTAATTATAAAGTAAACTACAACTTTAAAATTAAATTACATGCCAATTACTCATCCAAAATTAATTTAAAATTTAAAAAAATTATATATTTTATTATTGATCTATAATGTAGTTATTAGTATAGTGAGAATTTAGATGAGTAAGAGAGTAATTGGAAAAACAAATTTTCTTGTTGTAAAATGAAATATTAAATTTGTCACTCAATTTTTTTCAAATTTAAAAGGAAGAGAAATTAGAACTTTTAAATATGATACATTAATTTTCATTAAAATATTATTTTGTTTTGTAGCTAATTAACTATAAAGAATATTATGTATGAAAAGTATATATGTTGCTTTAAGTATATATGTTTGGGCATAAAAATTAAAATAAACAAAGTTTAGTTAGATACAATATATACTAAAGTAAATTGTGATATTGTGGACTATTAGTTGCAACCAATTAGTTAGACAACTTTTATACATAGAAATTTTTTTACCTTTTTCAAGAAAAATAATATATATACAATTCTTTTTTTCATTTTATGGTTTTTTAAAGAAAATTTTATGGTTGATATAACAGAAATATAAAATATTTGAAAATAAATAAGAGTAAGGGTAGTGAGTGTCTTTTCTGAAAATTTATGACCTGGGAAAAAGAATACTAGATTAGAACAAGGATTCTTTTTCCAGGAAAATAACACTTATTTTCCCTGCATCGCGGATTTATTTTCCTTTGCCAACCAATTAAAATCAATTCCAAACAAAGGATTTTAATATTGAGGAATCATATTACTTTCCTTCACCAGGATCCTTGTAAACCAAACAGGCCGAGATTTTATTAGCCATTCTCATAGGCTTGTCATGACATCCATAAGACGCATTTTAAAATTTTTCTTTGCTGCCAGATAAATCAAGTAACAATAATTATTGCATCCACCACATGAGATTATGCCGCCCCATAATCAATACATTTTCTTCAGGAAAAAAACTTGTGTGATAAATTATGTCAATTCATTATTTCATTTCGCTTTTCACAAATACTCATTTATGACTCACAAGTTACACATCTTCATGTGTGTAATTATTCGCTCAAAGTCTTCTCTTTGAAGCATTGAATTTAATTCTACTAAAATTGCGTCTTTTCATTTTCATCATTTTTCTTAGGCAATCATTCTATGTTGACATATATTCAAATGCCCGGATTGATGATTCTCATTTTCTTTCATAATGGCAACTGCTGCAGCATAAACAATTTTATCATTGACGTCGATTGTTCATAGCTAGGTTCCATATTTAGCCGTTAGACATGACATAGTTGAGATCTCATTATCAAAATTTTTAGGTACTTGAGCTTCTTCTATAAGCTTATTATCTAACATGCTAGAAACTCTTCAAGAGTTTTTAATCTTGAAAATTCTTCTGGAATATCTAACACCTCGATTTTGCCATCTTTATCACTTGCTCTTTTTTCTCGAGGATTTAATTCTTGGAACCGATTAGACTACCACGTTTTGGTGTGGCTTCTGGAGATATCAATAATTTTTACTAACAAATATAGTACTAACAATAGTTTATGTTACTATCAGATAAGAACAATATTTCTTATCCTTATCTGCAATATGTTGTAGCGTTGTCTTCTGGACATAATGATTTATGATAGACCATTGAAATGTTTATCTTCATCACAAAGTTAAAATTTCAAATGATGTATATATTTCAGTACAATATTTATGAATCATAAGAAATATTAAAACCAAAAAAAACAACAAATATTATATTTGAAAACATCAAATTAAATTAATTTATAGCAAAATAAATAAAGTAAGAAATTTCTTTATTTATTTTTAATACATTTTTAGCAGTACCACCTTCAGGGTGTATTTATATACATTTTCAATATTATCACCTTTCGAGTGTATGATTGACAATGAATTCCACAATATCATTGTAGAAAAAGAAAAAAAAATGCCTTTATCTTTTTCTTTATTTTTCTATGATTCATGATATAGAATAACAAAATATTTTAGTATACGACCGGTCCATGATCAATGGCCTTTCATGCCATAACGATAACATTTGTTATCTAAATTTCTTTTTTACTTTCATCTTTCTTGTCACAACTATCCCACTTTTGGGGGTGTTATGATTTTACACTTTTGGTGTATGATTGTTCTTCCACTTCTGGTGGTGAATTCAATATATATGTATAATCATAATTATAATAGTTAATATAAAATTTGCATACACGACTGCGATTTGTTGCATTATATGAATGTATAACTATAACATTTACTTCAGGAAATGGAACCTTTATATTTTATAGGAACTCATGATTCTCGCATTTACTTCGGGAAATAAAAATTTCATGCATAATAGGGATGCATAGGTGTCACATTTACTTAGGAAATGGAGCAGCTTTATTGGACAAGGCTCGTGAGTTTTCAACAAAACTCATTATTTTGTTTCATGACAAAATAATGTAAATCAATAGATAATAATCCAAATAATCGTTGTTTCGCAATTACATCTCGCTTTCAAATTTGTCAATGGGACAAACTGATATTTTGCAATCAAATATCCAAATTTCAATACAAATGTATCATGCCCACTATTTCAATTATATTTTTCAATTATGTGGGAAAATGCATACAAATGTAAATCATGTGATGCAAGTAGAAAATAGCAAAACAATATACTCCCTCAGTTCCATTAGAAGGGTCCAATTTGTTGTACTGTTTTACAACAAATTGGACCCTTCTAATGGAACAGAGGAAGTATATAATTTATGAGTATAGTGTTCATGAGTTAAAACTATTATATAAACAAGTTATCAAAACTCTCTCACAATGATTTAATTCACCAAACTAGCAAATTAGAAATATCACACAAAAATATAATCTTTTTTTTTTTATGTCTTTTATATATATGTGTGTGTGTGTGTGTAGATATAGATATACTATATAATGAAATTAAATTCATACCTCAAAACTGCAAAGCAATCATTAGAGATATTTGATACCAATCATCATGCACGATTGAGTTTTCGTTGATTCCATACCGCTACCACTTTTCCTTGTCAATCAACCGATTTCAATGGCTAGAGTCTCGTACTGATAACGTGTTATAAAATTACTACTAAGAGTAGTAGTATAATATCGATATAAAGTTAAAACTACAAGTATATAATATAAAGACATGATAAAAGAATAGAGAGCAAAATAGTGATAGGGTTTTCTATCATTTCATTCATCCCTTTATCATTTTCCTCTAACCTCTATTTATAGATTAATACTACAAGTTACAAGAACTCTACAAGAGTCTTATCTAATTACATAGGAAATCAAAGGGTGGAGGCGTAGATGAAAAACCCATCTAGTAAATAGGGTAGTGGGAGTTAGGCAAATATGAAAGGACGTTCACCATTATAATATATTTCCATAACATTACGAACCAAAAACAAATAAAAGCGCAAATAGTAAATTCAAAGAATGAAATAATAAAGTGACTGATTATGCATGTATAAGGAGAAAATCACTATTTAGACGAGTTATTATTATTGTGCCACTATTAATGAATAATTTTATCTTTTAGTAACACAAATCATGTAATAAAGAAAAATGTGAAAATGCATTTTATAGGGAAAATTGTATTTATTTCTCATGAAGTTTTGTCAAATTATGAACCAGGTCTTGTGATTTTGAAAATTATAAATGAATATGTTTTTATTTTTATTTTTTTTTTCACTAAAGGTTTGTTTGATAAAACTTAATGTTTAATGCTGAAATTTGAATGGTGTTAATGTTTAACGCTGAAATTTGAATGGTTAATCAATTAAGTAGCTTATATCTAAATGTTCAAAATTGATTATTCAACATCTAAATCAAACTGCTTAATCACTTTTTAATTTTTGATAAATATGTTCATCTCAATGCGGAAGTATTAAATATATACCAGTTTACCCTTGTATTAAATTTCAATAACTACATACAAAAAAAAAAAAAAAGTTACAATAAAAATTCAGATATAATTAATAAAATTATTTAAGTAATATAAAAAAATATCGTACAAATGATGTTTATAAAAAAAGGTAAAAGATATAACTTATTCAATATTTTTATAGTACCAAAATACAATAAAAATAAAACTACACGAATTATATTTGACAATATTAGGATGAAGAAATTTTAAATATGTGGTATACTAATAAATAAAAGAAAAATGAATTCAAATAATATTTTTTATAGTTAAGTAAATATGAATAAAATTAATTAAAATTGTATTTTTGAAAATTAAATATGAATTATGAAAAGAATGTTAGGTGAATTATTAGGAGATAAGTAATAAGTTGACTTTTACTGCTTAAATTTTTCTAAAAGAAATAAATTGTGCTTAATCAATTAAAATGTTTGAATTTCCATTATCAAACACACTAAAGTTACTATCTATTAATCAAATACTCTTAAGCAATAAGTGGTGTTATCAAACATATATATGCCAGCAGTAAAGGTGATGTCGAGCCTAGTCAAGCCGAGATTTATAGTGTACAAACTTTGATTGTTTATTAAATAATCATATCTAAAATTCGGCCCACGGTCTTTAATTTATTAAACAAATGATTTTGAGCTGATTTTTACCGAATCGATCTAGAACTTGCTCGTGAAAGTTCATGCTCGTTTTAAGCTATATTTAATAGAAATTGATTTTTAATTTATGACTAAATCAGAGTGCGTAATTGATCATTTTTAAAATTACGTTGATTGATTTCTCATTTAACCAAATCTCAAGGAGATAAATATAATTCATCTTCAGTTTTTCTTTTCTATTATTTTGTAAGAGGATCAAAAGTGATTCCCACGTATCATTGTGACTGGAACCCACTACTAGCTAATTGTAAGTGAAACATTTTATCATCTAAACTGGGCACCCTAGATGGTTAGTGACAGCCAGGTGAGAGAGTGCCGAAACATCATCTCCAAACAACGTTGAAACGGAGGGACAAGAGAGCATAGAATAGATGGAGGGAAAGCGATGGAGAGCGGTTTGGTTTAGTTTGTTAGGCACAACACAAGCCATCGATGCCTTTGTCAAGTGTCAAATATTGTTTCGTGCGTACGTAGGACTTAGGAGTTAGGATATGTATCAATGGATGAACACGATCACGTGAGATTCCACTGTTTGAAGGAAGCCCAAGTTGATTTTTAAACAGCCACTTGCACTTAGCTGCCTTGCTTGCCTGTTACCCTGTAGAAGATGTCCGAAAGAAAGAATCTTGGAAGAAATCAATTAAAGATCAGATGTGGACAAAATCTTGAGCCCAAAATTCAGAGACAAGGTGTAACACTTTGAATTGTTTTGATTGTGACCAACTATATCTCAGCTCTCTCTAGAAGGAAGGACAAAGTAAAATGTGTATTTTCCAAATCCTAAGCTTTTATGCTTTTATGGTTAGCGAAAATATGTATACGCACAACGGTTTGGATGTTGAGTTTAGTCACAGAAGTATAGTGTGACTATTATGGACACTTGTATCGATTTTAACCTTTAATGTATTGCGTATTGAGTTTAGCTTATGGTGTCCTGAGTTTTTAGCTGTTGATGTATCACGATCATGAGTTAGCCGTTGAAGTATGACGTATCGTGTTTAGTCACTCATGTATCATATAACGAGTTTAACCTTTTTCATGCATGTATCGTAAATTGAATTTAGTCTATGATGTGTCACGTTTAGCATAATGTATCGTGTATTGACTTTAGCCTCTCGTACATTGCACATTGATGAAAGCACACATATCTAATTTAGCTACAAAAATATCACTGTCAAACTATCAAACAGTTGAACATGACGCTATCTCTATAATTATTAATATATTAAAGGGTGGAAATATGTGAAACTATCAAACGTTCCATGGAATTTTTTAAAAACATTGTCGACCACATTGAATAAGTATTAACATGACAATTATCTCTTTGGTTTTGCCGTTTTGGTCAAGTTACTGCTGCCCGGGTTGATCGGAAAAAAAAACACACACACAAATCTTATAAGCTCTTTTGGTTAATAGGGCACTGGTAACTTTCCGAAACGAATGGTAGTTCGCCCACTAGCCAGCAGAAATTGAACCAAGAGGACGAAATTCTTAATCATCACTTTTACCATCTAAATTCACCGTAATTATTGTCATTTGTTTGCGAAACATATTTTTTAAATATATTTTAATAATATACAACCATGGTCGATGATATATGTTCGACAATATATGATCTACATAGTCAACATCATTTAATGAAATAAATGTTTGTTAGTGTTATATGTAATTATGTCTTCCATTACACCCGACAAAGTAGAATGGAAATAGGAAATGAAGAGGGGGGCGACTTCTTGGAATTGGAAGGACTAGACTTTGATGGAAAGGAGTGGAAAATGTATGGAAAAGCTCAGAAATTGATTTTTACGTTGTCTCAACCTAACATGGCATGAAAGCAAATTGTTCGAAAATGACGGCCCACACCCACACCCCACACAGCTTATCACATGCATTGCATGCCGTGTCACGCGGACGTCTTACTCCTACCTACGCTTCCTTCCACCTCAACTTAGATTTCCATCTCCATCAGCCCCAGCACGCCAATAATTAATTCATTCCTTTAATTCCATTTTTCTTAAAGCGTTAATACTAAATGCAAAGAAGAAAAATGTTAAACACAAGGAATGAAAGAGAGTATTTTACATTTATATCAAAATTGTCCTTATCCCTATCACATCACACTAGCCCCACCATTTCCTTGCGTTCGATTATCTCTCCCAACAAAATATCTACCCAGAAAAAATTCACCGAAGCTAAGTTAAAGCTTTAGATTTCTCTTTCTTTTTTATTAATTATAAAAATTTTAAAAAAACCCTTTGTTCAGGCCAGATTAGGGAGGCGGACCACTCCCGCGACCCAAACCGGCCTTTTGTAGGCAGATCTTGCTGATTACACACAGCCAAATCCGGTTGCAAAAATTGCAGCGGGAGACCAGTTGTTGCAGATGGTCTCCCGCTGAAAAAATTAACTGGGAGCAGCTGGCCTCTCGCAAGGGGGTTTCTTTTCAGTTCCATTTCTGCCAGAAAAACGGGATTCTGGTAGTCCGTTTTTCTGGTAGCTTTCCCGTTTTGCAATATATATATATATATATATATATATTGATTTTTAGGGTTTAAAATTGCAGTGCTGCTGAAATGAAACCCCTCAATTCTATTTTTGCAGAAAAAACAGATTTTCGGAAGCCCGTTTTTCCGGTAACCTTCCCGTTTTGTAATGTATAATTTATTTTTAAAATTTTTAGGGGCCTAATCCCATTTTCTGGGGTTAGAATTAATGATTTTGGAGCCTAACCCTATTTTCTGGGGTTAATATTCCTAACCCGAGAATTTTGCCCTAGAAAGGTTGTCGAAAAAAGGGGAAGGCGAAATTGGTGCGAGAGGCTAGCTAGGGTTTCATTTTGCATTTTTGCAGCTATATGTGGTTGCGTCTAATCAGCTAGATCTGACTGCTTTTGGGCGACAGATCACACCGGCCAGTGTATAGTTTTTTTTTTTTTTTCTTTTTAAAAATAATCTTTTTAAGACTTACTGTCGCCGGTGTTGATGGGCGACAGTCCTGATGGCGGCGAGGTTTTCCGGCTGTGGTGGGATGGGTTTCAAAATGAAGAAAATGGGAAATGATGGGGGCTGGTGTGATATGATAGGGGTAAGGGAAATTTTGGTATAAATGCAAAATACTATCTCTCATTCCTTGCATTAGCATCCCCCTTTTAAAGTAATATGTTACGCTCTTTTTTTTTCCATTCCATTCAAGGAAAATCATTACCATTTCCTCAAATATTTTACATATAGAAACAACCTCATTTTTACTCAATTGAAAATTTAAAATTTAAAATTCTCTCTAAATCTTCACTCAGATAAATTCGAAAAATAACATAATTATTCAACTTTTTTTTTTTATCTCTCTCTAACACAATTTCTCAAAAAATAATTCCCTCCAAAAAAATTCCTTTCCAAAAACAAAAGATTTCCAAGTATGGTCACAAAAAAAAAAAAAAAAGCCTTACAATTAATTTCTAGTGTACTTACAATTTTCCTAATTAAATAGTAAGAGTGGCAATTTGTATCTTGTTCGGGTTCGAGTTTGTAAGTTTCCGTGTCGACACTTCTTAATCCTAATTTTACTAGTTTAATTATTCATATTATTAGTGTCGATCCATTTAACTCAGGAACATTTCATATTTGTGTCGGATTTGTGTCGTAGTATAAATTATCCACGTTCGATTCAGGTTGGCAGGTTCACATGTCGATAGTCTGAACCCTAACTTTATCCATTTAATTATTTGTATTATTCGAGTTGACCCATTTAATATGTGAACCCGTCAAGGGTCAACCCTAACTCGTTTATATCGTGTCGATTCGTATTATGTTTTCGTGTAATGTCTAGTTCTTGTCATATTTTTTAGTTGTGTTAGAAATTATCAGTTCTATTAAACAGTTGTAAACATTCAATTTTATTCAACTGATCAATATTTATTACTACTATAGTGATGACTAGGGGTGTTCAAATTAAGAACCAGATCCGATTTGAAATTGAAGTTTCGGATCGGTTTTGGATTATAATCCGAGGACCATGGTTTTGGATCAGATTTGACATGACAATTGTTGGGAAAAGGAGGCCTAAATAATGGCATGATAGAACAATTCGAATCGTGCAAAACACTGTGCTCAAGAAATTATTTTTGGGTAAAATACTTCTCTAGGATTAAACGAATTCTTCCTCTTAATAGAGGGATCAGGAATAACAAAGCCAAAAGATTGAACGAACGAGAGAAAAAGTTTTTTTCCAGAGAAAATTGGTTTTTTGGAAAACTCAGTTGTGTGAATCGTAGAAAATAGATGAAGTATTTATAGATAGAAAATATTAGTATGGTTAGAAAATCCTGTGAAAAATTTTGCACTAACATTCAGAATAAGATAGAGTTTGAGTCTTTCTCTTCTGTCTAAATTTCTCAATGTTAAATAACTAACCAGGTTTAAGAGAGTAATCATTACTTTGGTATACTCTTACATCAGTAAATCAGTTTAATTATTTTTTGAAATAATTAAATTCCAACAATTCCCCACATATTTCAAAAAATTTGAATAAAATAAAATTTAATCACAAAATGATTTTTGGATTTGTATGGGTGCAAGAACAATCAGTTTGGTGTCTTTTGGACTATGAACCAAACTTAAATCAATAAAATTTGACTTACAGAATTATTGGAGAAATGTGATATTTCGATGAACCAATAACTCTTATTGTATGTCAGAGATTTTACCAATACGTTGTACACCCACTAATTTGTTGTTTAACTCATTTTTGCGCAAATAGGCCATACGCATGCTAGGTTTTTCATGAGACCTATAAAGATTTAGTCAAAATCTTATAGGAGCTCTCATGTAGGTGAATTCATTAGGTGTATACTGCTTAATACACTATCCATAAGGAATATGAATTCATTAAGAGTGTTTAAACTCAACCTCACAATTATTGCAGTCAAGCACTCACCATATGTAGTGCATCAGTGCTAATATAGATTTGTTGTTACCCATATGAATCTAATTCATGAGATCGCCAGTCATATAAGTTAGGTTGCCATGTATATTGACATCATATTAACTTAAGTCTCACTTTTTTTGAGGTGTGAGGAATTAATTTTTTCCTGTAAGTTTAGTCAGAGGTTTGACCAAATTTACTTCTGACTTCACATAATATATGAAATTATTCCATCCTCTAGTAGCTGCTTTACGATATTATGTCTCAATATCATATGTCGAATTTTAGAATAAAATGATTTATTTTGATAATAGCAATTGTCGTTTAACAATTACAATTTATAGACACTGGGTAATCATCTTTTTATGTAAAGGGATATCAATAAGCATCACTGTACCTCTCTAGTACAATGGGAAATTCATTGTTTAGTATACCATAATTTCATGTTACCTCTCAAATATTTCATTAGTCTAATCAATGTAGACCAAGGCTCGTGATTAGATCACCACAATTTATTCAGGGTCAACACAATAAGGTTTACTCACAAGTATCACATAAAAGCATAAAGAAAACAAATACTTTTCAAACCAAGTTATTTGTAGGTGACTCTATGTTTACCTTACTCAATTGGTTTACCAATTGAAGTTATTTTTAGGTTTATGCAACATTGGTTATGTAGCACATTCCCACATTTTTTTTATAAAATCAATACGTTTATAATTTCTGAATTTAGATTCAGCATTATAGCTGAAAAGTATTACAATATGCATTAACCGTATAGGCATCAAACAACCATAGTTTCTGATTACAAATGCCAAATCAAAGAACCACATTATTTGATAATCACAATCTACTCAAATTAGATGAAACATTCATTCAAAATAAAATGTTCAATCCAATCTTTGTCAATAAAGCTACATATTCTTTATACATATATTGTAGGTTCATAAGACATAATCAGTACACTATAAAGAAACAGATCAACAATATAAGCACAAGGGATGCATTATCATTCATCACCTTCTGATTCATTTAGTAAAAAAATAAATTCTTGGTTACAATAATCATTTCAAATAACCACATTATTTCAACCTACTTATGAAATAAAATTAAAATCATAATTACTCTAATTATTGAAATATTATGCAGCACACCAAGAACTAAAGTATTTCCTGAAGGTTTCAAGAGTACTTCACAAACTTTCTCATCACATCCCCTATTGAAGGTAGGAGGAAAAGGTTAACCGAGTAACCCACAGTCAACCATCCAACATTCGCTGGAACATTCACGCAACAATAATTTTATCTCCTTTAACCAAATTAGCTTCAGCTAAATTAGCTATAGGAGGATGGTCATCTTCACTGTTATCTTTAACCTTTTCCTGCACTGAAGAGCATGATGTCCTGGTTTTCCACACACAATACAAGGGCATTTTTTCTTAAAGTTGGAATTCTTGGGCTTGAAATTATAAGACTTATTTTCATACCTCTTATTCTCGCCCTGCACGAAATTTACTTTGACACTCATCTCCAGGGCTTTGGCAGCCATTAATTTCTTTATGTTGGTATCTTCTATCAGGATGTGAATGACCAACTCTTCAATTGTATGACTTTTCTATTTGTGTTTCATGCTTTTCTTGTAATCACTGCATGAGTCTGGCAATTTTCAAGCAACACCCCAGTAGCAAACCTCTCAGGCAGATTGATTTTTTCAGCTTTCAAATCTTCGAGTAATTTTTGATACTCGTTAATTTGAATCTTAATCCCTTTTTCATCGTTCATCTTCCATTGGGAAAAATTCCCTACAACAAACTCTTGTTTTGTAACATCTTCAGCAGTGTACTTTTTGATTAACAATTCCCATATAACCTTCTAATCTTTACAACTGCAATAGACGTCAAACAACTCATTAGATATAGTCCATAAAATAGTGTGGTTACAAACCTTGTTGGCAAATTTTCATAATTCTTGAGTCTTGGCTTCAGTGTCCGAGGTAGGCTTTGGATTAGTTAGTGCGTGCGCAACTCCTGGATGTCCAACAATGAGAAAATGTATTCTTGCCATCTTTTGAATTTTTCATTTGCCAAAATCTCGATGTTTGACACATTTGGGAATGGTTTAGCATATGGCAAGGGGATGCCAGAAATCACACTTTGGGTCTGCGGTGGATTTTGGGTATGCGGTGGAAGAACAACAACATTGCTAGAGGTAGCATTTGCATTGGAGCCCATAACTAATTTCTTGAGATTGTTGGGAAAAGGAGGCCTAAACAATGGTACAATAGAACAATTCGAGTCGTGCAAAGAAAACTATGCTCAAGAAATTATTTCTGGGTAAAAATACTTCTCCAGGATTAAACGAATTCTTCCTCTTAACAGAGGGAACAAGAACAACAAAGCCAAAAGATTGAACGAATGAGAGAAAAAGATTATTTTTCAGAGAAAATTGGTTTTCTGGGAAACTCAGTTGTGTCAATCGTAGAAAATAGACGAATTTTTTATAGATAGAAAACATTAGTATAGTTAGAAAATCCTGCGAAGAATTTTCCACCAATGTTCAGTATAAGATAGAGTTTGACTCTTTTTCTTCTGCCTAAATGTCTCAACGTTAAATAACTGACCATGTTTAAGGGAATAATTGTTGACTTGGTTACTCTTATCTCAGTAAATCAATTTAATTATCTTTTGAAATAATTAAATTTCAATAACAATTAACTATTTACACCAATGCTAAAGTATAGGTATTTTACAATTCATGGAGAATTACATTTACCTCCCTCAAGGTTTGGTCAAGTTACAAATAAATTTATGTGATTCTAAATTAAAAATACATACTTGAACTTTCAAAATAATTTATTTTGTGTTTACTTTTTTACAAACAATAATGGTGATGTTGAATTGAGCAGTGCCAAGATTTACAGTGCTAAAACTGTGATTGTTTATTAAATAATCGAGTTTAAAATTTTGTTCATGTTTGTTAATTTATTTATTAAATAAATAAAATTGAATTGAATTTTACCGAGTCAATCCCGAACTTTTGTGAGAACCTGTTCGTTTTCACAGTTTTTATGTGTGTTTTGGTTTTGTTTTTTGGTTTCTACAGTAAATTTAATGTATTATAATTATTTTTCATCATTTTCAATATAATATTTTACTATTAAACTATACATTTTTACATTTTCAATACAATTTCTACATTAAAAAACTATTTTTCAAAAACATGTTTTCATAACTATGTTTTAAAACATGATAGCAAACAAGCTCAAATTTTGTATTCATTTTCAGCCAAAACTAACAGAGATCGATTTTTCAATTATGACCAAACTACAAGGAAATATTTATAATTTTCAAACGAGCAAACCGCCTTTTTGGTCCTTCACAAATCATTCAATGCTCTGTTTTGTCCCTCACATTTCAAATGGTGAGAAAATGTCCTTCACATTTCAATAGTGTATTTTTTTGGTCACTCACTAACTTTGCATCCATTTTTCCATCCAAAAAGTCACATGTCACTCATATGTTGAATAATTAAATGATAAAATTAAAATAAAATATCTAATAAAACATGGTATTAAGTAACTGATGTGACGTAAAAAGTCCGGCGTATGGATGCTTCGGCTGGCCCAATGAAGATCTTGAACGTTCTGGCCCTATATAGAGATTGACGGACAAAATGGATGAAGGCAAAGATGGAAACCGAGCTATGGAGGTCGGATTAGTGAGGACTTGGATATGTATGAAGAATATTCCCGTGACAGAGACAAGCAATCAAAAATAAGTGGGGCTATCCCCCTGTGTAACTCCGACGGTCAAGTTAGCAACATGTAAGCAGAAAGAGGTATTGACCAAGAGCTTGAGAGAAATTGCATCAAGAATGGCTTACCTCAAATGAATCTGGTGACTGAGTATTTATAGGCTCACTTTGATATATCCGTTGTGCTGAGCTGTATGATGTCCGTTGTGCCATGATGACCTGCACTTTCACCTACTCTCCTTTTTATAATGACTTTAACGTTCTTGAAATAACGGCTCTAATTTGGCTCCTTTGTCATTATTGCTCCTGCATATATTAGATTCATGGCCCTACTGTCAAGTCAATGTTACCGTTATACCGACCTGACCTAAGCTTTACTGACCTAAGATTTGCTGACCTAAGCTCTGCCGACCTAAGCTCTGCCTGATCTAAGCTTTACTGACTTAAGTTCTGCCTGATCTAAGCTTTGCCGACCTAAGATCTGCCTGATCTAAGCTCTGCCGACCTAAGCTCTGCCTGATCTAAGCTTTACCGACCTAAGATTTGCCTGATCTAAGCTCTACCGACCTAAGCTCTGCCTGATCTAAGCTCTACTGACTTAAGCTTTGCTGACCTAAGATTTTCCGACTTAAGCTTCCCGGGTTTGGTTATCTTGTTTACCGACCTAAGCCTGACCTTGACTATCTCCTTAGATATGTTTAATGCCGACCTAAGCCTGACCTGGGGCTTTTTGTACCTAAACTTTCCTTGTCTTGATTGGGCCAAGCCCAAATGACTTTAGCTATTTTTATGCACATCAGTAACATATCATTATTTTTTTTTCTCAATTCTGATAATACTTTTTATACTTATATTAATTATAAATACATGTAATTGTATTAGTAAAGAAATAAAAAATATTAATATACAAGTCTTTTATTGGGATAAGAAAATTTTTAAAACATAACTCTTCCATAGAAAATGATAAAATATAGGCAAAATAAACCAAGATTATAAACTACTATCCCTTAACGTTTAAAATTATTTTATTTGTATTAATGGATTTGAATTTACAAAGTTTGTTACTAAAAAATATAAACATAAACTTAAAATTTTCAATATACATATATGTATAACTATTAATTTGTATAAATTAAAAAAATAACTTTTTATTTAAAATAAATATTAATATTATGTGTACTTCTGTCATTAAAAATTAATTTAATATTCACATAACTAAGTTTAAAATTAAAAGGTAAATCATTTAATTGATTTTTTTTCCTTTCATTTTTGGCATTAAGTCATACAATTGAGTTGACATGTGAGTTTTTATTTTGTTATCACAAAACTATACTTATTTACACTATTTTAAAAAACTATCGGTAATATTGTTTCTATTTAAAAATATTTTTTATTAGTTTCTAATACACATGTTAGTGTTAAACATAACATTTTTTCAAATTAATTGTTTAAAGATCAAAACGTATTGATCAATTAATGTAACTCTATATTGTATAGTAATTAGTGATGTGACATAAAAAGTCCGGCGTATGGATGCTCCGGCTGGCCCAATGAAGATCTTGAACGTTCAGGCCCAATATAGAGATTGACGGACAAAATGGATGAAGGCAAAGATGGAAACCGAGCTATGGAGGTCGGATTGGTGAGGAGCTGGATCTGTATGAAGAATATTCCGGTAACAAAGACAAGCAATCAAAAAGAAGCGGGGCTATCCCCCCTGTGTAACTCCGACGGTCAAGTTAGCAACATGTAAGCAGAAAGGGGTATTGACCAAGAGCTTGAGAGAAATTGCATCAAGAATGGATTACCTGAAATGAGTCTGGTGACTGAGTATTTATAGGCTCATCTTGATATATCCGTTGTGCTGTGATGAGCTGTATGATATGTCCGTTGTGCCATGATGACCTGCACTTCCAACTACTCTCCTGTTTATGATGACTACAACGTTCTTGTAATAACGGCTATAATTTGGCTCCTTTGTCATTAGTGCTCCTGCATATATCAGATTCATGGCCCTGCAATGATGTCTAGCTGTCATGCCAATGTTACCGTTATCCCAACTGACTTAAGCTTTACCGACCTAAGATTTGCTGACCTAAGCTCTGCCTGACTTAAGCTTTACTGATCTAAGCTTTACCGACCTAAGCTTTACTGGTCTAAGCTTTACCGACCTAAGATTTACCGACCTAAGCTCTGCCTGACTTAAGCCTTACTGATCTAAGCTATGCCGACCTAAGCTTTACTGATCTAAGCTTTACCGACCTAAGATTTACCGATTTAAGCTCCTTGGGCTTTGATATCTTGTTTACCGACCTAAGCTTTCATGACCCAAGCTTTCCCGACCTAAGTTTTCCTTGTCTTGATTGGGCCAAGCCCAATGGCTTTAGCTATTTTTTATGCACATCAATTAGTTATTGAAAATTAAGTATGGATAAAGTAAGTCATTCACAAAAAAATTAAAATATTAAATACAATTACATGCCCTTAAGAATAATTACAAAAAATTAACACCCTTTTTAAGAATTTAGCATCCTACTATATCATAAATGGAATTTTTTCCATAAATATTGAGCATGTGAGTATCATGTGACTTTTTGGATGGAAAAATGATTGAAAAGTTAGCGAGATACCAAAAGAGTACACTATTTAAAATGTGAATGATATTTTCTCATCATTTAAAATGTGAGGGATAAAAAAGAGTATTAAGTAATTTGTGAGGACTACATTGGTGGTTTACTCTTTTCAAAACATCTTTGAAAATATATTTCAAAAACACCTTGAAAGGTATACTAAACAATAGTTCAAAATATGTTTTAAAACACATTTTAAAACAGACTTCAAAAATACTTTTCAAAATCTATACCAAACATGGCCGATAGTTTGCCTATATTGCTGTCATTAAAACCAATGTTGTTTGGCCCGACCCGGACCGGCGGGTCGACCCGCGACCCGTAGACCTTGCCGGGCCAAACAACAGGGGAGACCCGGAAATGGTGTGACTCGGTCACGCCCGGTCAAAACCCGGGGCGACCCGGGACCCGTCGTGACCCGCTCGACCCCGGGTTTTCCCCTTTTTTTTTTTTCATTTACCTTAATTAAAATCGGTTCACTTTTGCTTCACTTTTCACTTTTCCGGTTCACTTTTGCTAGCTTTCTCTCGGTTCACTTTTGCTTCCAGTTCCAGGAATTCTCTAACCCCTGCCTTTCAGATCTTCTCACTTTCGACGTAAGTAAAGAAAGCTCTGCATTGCTTCTGTTTGTTCTGATGCTTTTGCGTGCCGTTTTAGTTCCTTTGTTTTATCTTTCCAGATTCTTGACGATTAATCCAGTACTGGGTTGTGATTTATTTGCTGATTATTTTGGGTTTTACTTTCGTGGGTTCGTCTTAGTTTGCTGTTTTTCTTTTGGTGATAAATAGATCTTCCAAGTGGTGAAAAAAGTCAAAAATTCTAAATAAAAAAGGGGAAAAAAAAATTGTGGAAGCCTTAGCTTGTCACTGCCGTTCCACTCCATGGACGTTCAGCTCGCCGTCTACCTTCTCTTCAGATTCAGCGCCCTCAGAGCCGGTTTTCTCTTCAGATCTGAAGCAACGTCGTCGACGGTCGTCCTCTCTACCGTCCGCTGCAATTTTGCGTGGTCGCCGTCGGTCTTCTCTTCAAATCCCGGCGTCCACGGGGTGTCACACCGTCGGTGCCCATGTGTTCTTCAGCAAAGAAACGAAAAAAACTCCTTTGCCACAACACCTTCTTTTGATCTGCTCCTTTCCATTTTTGGTTTGAAGAGAATGCCACAAAAATGAACTATTTCCGCTGCATTTTTAATTTTTTTGCAGCAGATCAGAAGAAGACTTAGAAGAGATGGGTTGCTGGTGCTTTTTTTTTTTTCTACCACACCCTAGATAATGTCCAGTCAACAGACCCGGGTTGACCCGGATCGACCCGGATCGACCCGCGACCCTTTGGCCTCTCCGGGTCGGTGGCCGGGCCGGGCCAAACAACATTGATTAAAACTCGCGTACCCGATCAACTTATGGTACGAAATCTCAACCGTACATGTAAGCTTTTGATCATCATGATCTCGCCTTCAAGACTACTGGCCGAGTTTGGAACGCGTGTCACTCTTTGTTAGGGTGGCCCCTTCATTTTGGCTTTGGGAGAGGCTAATCCTCATGTCACATTTTCAATCAATTTGGCGGAGGAAATGAATTCTAATTAAGTGGCATGTCTCGAGTCAATTAATACTATGCATAATTGACAATTAATTGACACATGTTGCCTTCTAGTTGACACTTTGACTGTTTGACAAGTGATTATTATTAAATTTAATAACTTGAGATGGGACTTCAGTTTAGGCCAGTTTGTGCATGCATCCCTCGGTAATGTACAGTATTGAGACTTGGATGATGATCTATACATAACCCTTTTTGTTTTGATTTCTTCTAGCAATTTTTGGTTCTCGCATGGATTGTATGAAGAGGTTTCTTTTTATGGTTTATACATTTATAGATAGTCAAGAAAAGAAAGAAAAATAAAATAAAACAATAACTATTTATTTTTTAGAATTTTTTGAAAGAAAAACCAGTGATTATTGTTAGACCTAATGTTTTAATTTTTGTTCTGATGATAAGTTAGAATTATAGAAGTTTAGTTTAATAGTTTAAAAATTAACAAATTGCTGCAAAACAAAACTGATAAAGTTTCGAAAGGCTTACGATATATTTAAATTGCCTTCGACATCTCGAAGCCAAACGCAATTTCAAAGAAAAAGAAGCTCATTGAGGAAGATTGATTCCGAGGTGATCTTATTGAGGAGGATTGATTCCAAGGTGATCTCTTCTTGCTCATTCCATGTTTATCTTTGAGTGGACCCCCTTTCCGCGCCCTCCTGGGCAGAGGAGGCGCCGTATAAGGACTAGAGCTTCCTCTTCAGGACTCCATGAAGCTGACGGGTTGCTTCAATCCGTAGGGCTGTCCCTTTGCATACTATGTTGGGTCGCGCCGAATTCGTGTTCCATCTGTAGGTTCGAAATAAAACTTATCAAATAATTTTTAATAACAAAATAGAATAATAAAATAAATCTATTTTATTTTATTTGACTATATTATGATGAAAATTTTTAAAATATATATGGTATGCTAAAAATGAAAAAAAAATCAAAATTAAAATTTTATTCAAATAAAGTTATTTATGGTCAAATCAATATGAAAAAGTAAAATTGATAGTTTGAGAAATAAAATATGAGTTATTAAAAAAATTAGGTGGAGTATTACATGATAAGCAATAAGTTGACTTTTTATTACTTAATTATTCTAAAGGAATATGGAGTACTTAATCAATTAAGATGCTAAAATTTTCATTATCAAATAGTTTAAAAGTCATTACCTCTTAATTAAATAGTTTAAAAGTCATGATTTCTTAATTAAATAGTTTTAATTAAGTATTGAATTGTGTTATCAAACTAGCCCTGAGTCATTTTTCATATGCTACAGAGATTTTCAAATCACTCGAACCTTTATAAAAAAAACTAAGAAGTATTTAGGTATAAATCTAATTATCAAACTCTATAACCGAATACAAGATTTAAAATGAGACATAAATATTTGATTCACAACAAAAAGTGTCTAATTGCACTTGATGTGACGCAAAAATTACAATGAGGGAACGATGCTTCTTCGCGGCCCAACGAACTCTTGAAGACAGTAATTGCCCAATTCAAATGAAGCTTTTAGAAACCCAATGGCCCAACTGGAGATGAGCAATTTTGAGGGAAGATCGAAGTAAGGTTGTTGATCTTGGCAAAGAGGATGAAACTTGATGATTTTGCACTGCTCTGTTCACCAATTGATGATTAATTCAGAAATGGAGCGGGGCTTTCCCCCCTGTATAGGCTCCGACGATCAAGTCAGCAATATGAAAGAAATAAACAATATAGAACAAGGGTGTTCAAAGAAATTGTAAATGAGAGAATAGCTTTAAGAAATGCTAGTGAGAATTGCCAGAAATTGCTTATTGGAACTTACTTGAATGAGGCTTGTGCCTGAGTATTTATAAACTTATTCTTGATGGTTCCGTTGGGTCTTGAAGACATACGCTCCTCTTTATTCTTTTTGGCAATGATGATTTTTGCCGTTCCGGGAAAACTGGCTTTAACTTTGGCCCCATTGTCATTATTGCTCTGCATGTACCAAAATAAAGGCCCTACCCTGATATCTTACAATAGTATCTTTATTTCAGGTCGGTTTCACCGATCTAACCTTTACGTGAGTTACCGATCTAAATGAGTTTTACCACTTGTTCGATCTTAACTTTATTAAGCTTTTACCGATCTGGCCTTCTTGAGTAGAGTTATACTTTTCCTAAACCAATTGTTCCGAGCTGAGTTTTACCGATCTAAGGTTCTTAGGTAACTTTTCCGACCTAAGCCTTTACGAGCTTATAAACCTTTAGGACCGATCTAGAATTATGACAGACTTGGTTTGTACAATTTTTCCGACCTGAACGTGGATCTGGGCTTCTTTATCTTTTACTGTTTATGAATTGGGCTAGGCCCAATGGGGATTTCAATTTTATGCACATCAGCACTCTGTTCCTATCAATTTCTAACTACAAGTTTCCATTATTAGATCTAGAAAGTTAGATTTGGACACCAACTTTTTAAAAATTTTCCATTAAGGAGTCAAATCACCAGTTAACCTCCTATCTTTTTAAATTTTCTTTTCACCAGTTAACCTTCTATAGTAGGTGCAAATGGTTAAAATTGCCAATATTTCAAACACAAAGAGAAAAGGGTAAAATTCAAAAAGAAAAATAAAAATAAAAGCATTACGAGACAAAATATTAAAATTAAAAGTGTAATTTTTCCAACTTTAGAACAACTAGACTACTACTCAATATATTTTGGGGTTTTTTTTTTTTTTTTTTTTTTTTTTTTTTCTCTTTGAAGAAAATATAGCCTTAGTGTTTTTCGGCCGGGGATCATGGTGGCAGGCTAATAACAATAGAAGTTGCTCATCTCATCTGCATTTTTTAAATCGGTATCGTCCCATATTGATATAGTGGCTGATGGGTGGCGGCCGACAAACCTGCCACAGCTTCAGGATCTGCAAAAAGATCGGCTGAGATCGATCTTACAGATGAGGTAGAGGTTACCGATCCACCCAGCTCGGTATTGACGACCCGGGTCACAAAAAAGAACAGGCCGACCCCTGAAGAAATTCAGGCAGCCAAGGCTGCCAAGGCTCCACAAATTCTGTCGGGCCCCCCCGCTGGAGCCGAGCTGCCTAATCCTGATGATTTGTTGGGTCCCGCAGACCCAGTGACCACAGAGAGGGTCATCGTGCTAAGAGATCAAAAGGTGAGACCGATCTCCCTAGCTCGGCCTATTCACCAGGTCGATTTGCCGGAAACCACCACCAGAGGATCTTATGCCATTTCAGGAATTGGCGGCCGAGTCTTCTCAATCTTTCGAGGAGATTATCCGAGCCAACGAGAAGCTCCGGGATCATTTGAATGAAGTGGTGGAACAGGAGGCTCGTATAGCCTCGCATATAAAAAAGGTGATTTTCCGAACATGGTGAAATAAAAGGTTACCTGGGACATTACTTTCATACTATCCTTTTATCGGATTTTTGCAGGTCTTGTTTAATTATGCGGCCACAAACAGACGAACAACAGCTTTGGATATATTAGCCCAAAGCTATGAGCTGGAGAGGTCGAAGAATCCGAACAAGGCCGTGGAGGAACTGGAGTTGCAGCTGGGGCTCGAGAAAAGCAAGATCTCAGGGCTTGAAGCTGAAAAAACCGGGCTAATGCAGCAAAACCAAGACCTGAGCACTAAGTCCAGCCAACTGGTGACCAAGGTCCAAGGCCTGGAAGCAGAAATAAAGGCCCTGAAAGAAGAAAAGTCTTCCTGGCTGAAGGAGAAAACTGCCCTGGAGAAAGTTGCCGAAGAGGCTACAAAGAAAGCTGCAGCGATGGTCAGTTCGGAAGAGGCTGAAGCATCTCGTCAGGCCGAGCTGAGACTTTTTAAGGAAGGGACCCTTCTGGAGTTGATGAACCGGCGTTTTTTCGAGCTAATCCAGTGTGGGTACACTATATGCTGGGACGAGCTAAAAGGCTCCAGGTCGGCAGAAGGTGCTCCAGAAGACTCCATAGCCCAGTCTTCTTTGCTTCCGGAGGGATGTGATCCTTTCAACTTAGTAGAAGAAATCAAGCAAGAATGCCGAGACATTGGTGTTCCCATTCCAGAAAAGGTCGAAGAGGATCCTGTAGTCAACCCCCAGGATATAGCAGATGAAGCCTCTTCCCAAGCTCCTCCTTCCTGAGGTCGGCCTTCCATTAGATCGGGCTTGCCCTTCCTTCCAGCTGTGTGAGGAATGTAGGTAGCATGCCTAGATGCAGTTGCAATGATGTAATCGGCTTTACACTTTGTAGAATTTTTTCTGATTCTGGTCCCTTTCGAAGAACTTTTGTACTTTTCAGATCGTCTTTGTAACCGAGCTCGATTATCGAATAAAAATGATCTTTTCCTTTTCCTTCAAATTTTTACTTCTTTAACTCGAACTGCTTTACTGATTATATTTCCTCAAGTGTGCCGCATTCCAAGTTCGTGGAATCAATCGTCCTTGCAAGTCTTCCAAAATATAACTTCCGGTAGGTCGAGCTTCGATTACCCGATAAGGCCCTTCCCAATTAGAAAATAGCTTGCCTTGTTCTTGTGGTTTGCTGATAGATCGGTTTCGCAAGACTAAATCTCCTGGTACAAAGGCTCGATGTTTGACCCGAGCATCATAGTGTTGCCGGGCTAAATTTTTGTAATTTAGTTGATGTACATAGGCCGAGTCCCGAACTTCTTCTATCAGATCCAGCCCGAGCTCCAAGTTTTTCTGATTTTGATCTCTTTCGAAGTGCATAACTCGCGGGGCTCTACTTTGTATTTCTGGGGGGATGACAGCATTAACCCCGAAGGCCAACTCAAAAGGGGTCTTCCCTGTGGCTGATTTGGGCGTAGTCCGGTGGCACCAAAGCACGTGGGGCAATTGTTCTACCCAATTTTTTCCTTTATCTTCTAATCGGGATTTCAGCCCGTGCAACAAAGTTCGGTTGGTGAGTTCTACTTGTCCATTTGCTGGAGGATGAGCTACCGATGCGAAACGTTGAGTGATGCCAAGTTTTGAACACAAGGTTGTGAACTCCCTAGATTCGAACTGAGTTCCATTGTCTGAAATAACCGATCTGGGCACACCGAAACGACAGATGACTTGCCTCCAAAGAAATCGAGCTATGGTTCGCCCAGTAATATTTGTAAGTGCCTCGGCTTCCACCCACTTTGTGAAATAATCTATGGCGACAACAAGATAATGGCATGAACCGACCTTAGGAAATGGTCCCATGAGATCTATCCCCCATTCTGCGAAAGGCCATGGAGCAATTATCCCTGTAAAGCTGGAGGCCGGCAACTTATGAATTTTTGCATTGTGTTGGCAACTGGAACACCGTTGAACATACTCCACTGCTTCTTGGAATAACCGAGGCCAATAAAACCCAGCCCCAATTATTTTCTTGGCCAAATTCCGAGCCCCAATGTGAGCTCCGCAATCCCCTTCGTGTACTTCCTTCAACATGGCCTCCGCTTCTCCCGATCCAACACACTTTAGTAAAGGCATCAAGAAACCCTTTTTATATAAGTCTTCCCCGATTATCTGATAGCGTTCAGCCTTCCTTTGTATTCGTTGTGCTTCCTTCCGGGATTCTGGTAAAGTGCCATCTTGTAGGTATTGCCATATAGGAAATCTCCAATCCTGTCCTTCACTTATAGACAAGATTATTGGTTCGGCTGTACTCCTGGTATATACTTCTTCTACTAGGACGGTTTTATTCAGGTGAAAAAAACCGAAGAAGCCAATTTGGACAAGGCATCAGCATTTGTATTTTTGCTTCGTGGGACCCGCTCTATAGCCCATTTTTGAAAAAATTTTAGCTGCTGTTGCGCCAATGTTAAATACTCCTCCATTTGTCGATCCTTAGCCTTATACTCCCCCAAAATTTGTTTAAAGTCTGAACAAATTTTTAGATTTTCGACTCCAAATTTCCGAGCTAACTTCAGACCGGCTATCATGGCTTCGTACTCTGCTTCATTATTTGTGGCTGAGAAGCAGAATCGTAGAGCATACGTGTGAATTTCTCCTCCTGGGCTGGTGAGGACGATCCCCGCACCCGATCCGGACTGACTTGAAGCACCATCCACGTAGAGAGTCCACGCATTATCACCTTCTGCTATTGTTAAAAGTAGATCGTTTTTTTCTGACGGACTTGATATGCTCTCCTGTTGATCTGGTACTCCTTCAGCTATGAAATCTGCTAGCACCTGTCCTTTGACTGCTGTACGGGGAGCAAAAGTGATGTCGTACTCCCCTAATTCAATGGCCCATTTCGTGAGTCGACCCGAAACTCCTGCTTTTTGTAAGATAGCTTTGAGGGGTGCGTCGGTATAAACGGTGACTCCGTGAGAGTTGAAGTAAGGTCTAAGACGCCGTGTGGAGTGAACTAGAGCCAGGACTAGCTTTTCTAGACTAGAATAATTTTTCTCTGCGGCCTGCAAAACTTTACTAACAAAATAGATGGGTCTCTGGACCCGGTTATCTTCTCGGAGTAAAACCGAGCTAATGACAGATTTGGTAGTAGCTATATACATGTACAATTGTTCTCCATGAATAGGCATAGTCAAAGATGGCAAAGAGGCTAAGTATTTTTTTAATTGTTCAAAAGCATTTTGACATTCCGGGGTCCACAAAAATTTATCAGTTTTCTTCAAAATATTAAAAAATGGTAATGCTCGTTCTGCTGACCGGGCTAAAAACCTATTCAAAGCTGCTAATCTACCCGTTAATTGTTGTACTTCCCGAATTGTCCTAGGTGGGTGCATTTTCAATACAGCTTCTACTTTCTTAGGATTAACCGAGATACCCCCCTCAGAAACCATGTATCCTAAGAACTTTCCTGAAGTGGCCCCAAAAACACATTTTTTTGGATTTAACCTTAATTTATATTGGGCTAGTGTTTCAAGGGTTTCACGTAAATCAGATAAATAAGCAGATTCGTTTTTACTTTTTACAAGTAAATCATCAATATAGGCTTCCATATTTCGACCTAACTGTTTTTTGAAAATTTTATTCACCAAACGTTGAAAAGTAGCCCCAGCATTCTTTAAACCGAAAGGCATGGTTATGAAGCAATATGTACCTTTATCTGTGATGAAAGATGTTTTTTCTTCATCTTCCTTGGCCATGAAGATTTGATGATATCCCTTATATGCGTCTAAGAAGTTAAGGAAGCGAAATCCAGCTATAGCGTCAACCAACACGTCGATCAAAGGCAATGGGAACCAGTCTTTGGGGCATGCTTTATTTAAGTCGGTGAAATCTATGCACATGCGCCATGAACCATCCGGTTTGGAAACTAACACTGGGTTAACCAACCATTCTGGATAATCCACTTCTCGGATGATACGTACTTCCAACAGGGCGTTCACTTCGATTTCCACGTATCTACTACGTTCTCCCCCAAGGTTACGCTTTCGTTGTCGGATCGGCCTATGATTGGGATCAATGGATAACCTGTGTTCAATGATATTTCGAGAAATGCCAGGCATATCCTCCGGTCCCCAAGCAAAAGCTTCCGCAAATTCACGCAAAAGGTTAAGCAAATCATATTGTAATTGAGGGGGTAAATCAGCCCCAATTTTTATTACCTTGTTTGGATCGGCCGCGAGGGAATAATTCTTACCTCGGCCCCTGCTTCAATGGACAGGTCCGAGCCACCTGTCAGGTCGGTAATGTTAACGGAGGTCGGCCTGACTGTAGAGGTAATTTTTGATTTCAGGTCTACGGGGGTCGGTTCCTTCAAGGAAGCCATGTAACACTGTTTGCCTGCAAGACATCACAACGAATAGAAGCTACCCCACCTATGGTGGGGAACTTTAAAAGCATGTGTACAGTAGAAGCTATGGCCTGGAACTGATTTAATCCAGGCCGTCCTAGGTATACATTGTATGGAGATGGCTCATCGATGACCACAAAGTCTATGGTTTCCGTACGTTTTAGCTGTCCAGCCAGTAACGTGACGGGAATACTCAAATGTCCCACAGGTATAACATGGTGATTGCCGAAGCCAATCAATGGTGTCCGAACTGGACTTAACTGTGCCTTGTGTAATTGACAACCAGCCAGTGCCTTGGTTGTAATTATATTGCTAGAACTACCCGTGTCTAACAATGTCCTACGTACTTGGTAATTTGAAATGTAGCAATCGATCACTAGTGGATCGTCACAATTGAAAGGCAGAAATGTATCTGTGTCATCGAAAGTGATTCCTGGTGTCATGGTATCTGATTTACGCTTACCTAGAATAGTGTTCCTTTGTCGGTATACCTGTTTTCTTTGGCGGTTAGAGTCGCCTTGGGTCGGTCCTCCTGCTATGGTGTTTACAATCCCTGCTATATTCAGATCGGTGCTACCCCCAGCATTCGGGGCTCGGGAGTCAGATTGGGGACATTCACGGGCAAAATGACCGGTCTCCCCACATCGGTAACATCCGTTAGGTCGTTCACGGGTTGCTGAAGCCACCGGTTTAGGTAGAGGTGCCACTTGTGTATATTGTGGTAGTTTCCCAGCTTGAATTAATTTAGCTATTTCTCTGCAGCTAAATCACGACAGTCATTAGTATTGTGACCAATATTTTTATGGTAATTACAATACCTGCCCGTATTGAGCCGATCTGTGGGACCCGTCATGGGTCGAGCTGGGGGCAGCAGCCCTTGATTTTGAATGGCAGCATATATGTCAGCTCGGGGGACTGAGAATGGCTCGACTACCTGCACAGCGTTTACACTTACCCCGGTCTTTGGGATAGGGTTAGTTGTATTTGCAAAATTTAATTTCTTACTTCCTCCTGATGAAAGAATTGGGGAAGAAGCTTTCCTCTTACCATATGAATCGGAAAAACCTCTCTCTCTTTCCTGTTTTATAGCTGTAGCATCTTCAACAACAGCAAAATTAACAGCAGTAACCATCATTTCAAAATAAGAATGTGGGGGTCGGATGGCCAACTCGGTAGCTAAAGGTCCTGACCGAAGCCCATTAATGAATGATCCCATCATTATCCTATCATCTTTTTCGTGACATTGCCTAGATTCTACATTGAACCGATCTATGTAAGCCTGTAATCCCTCTCCCATTTTTTGTGTTATGTTCATTAAATGTGAATTGGTTTAGACAATATCTTATTACCCATGAAATTGGCTAAAAACAGGTCACCAAACTGATCTAAAGAATGAATAGAATTTCGGGGCAAAGTACAATACCAATTTATGGCCTGACCTTTAAGTGTCAGATGGAATGTCATGCATCGGTTAGCGTCGGACAGTTGGCAGCATCCATGACGCTCATGCACTGCATCCAGTGAGCCGTGGGGTCGGTGGTACCGTCATACTTGTCAACCTTACCTATGCCTCTGTATCCAGGGGGAAATTGTGCCATTTGAATCTCCCATCCAAAGGATGAGACACGCGAGACGTGGGGGCAGTTCGTCCGATCTGAGTATATCCAGATCCGGGTAGGCCGAACTGGGGATATCCGGACTGACCTAAGGGGTTCCCCCCAGGCCGAGGTAATAGTTTCCTAGGCCGGGCCCGGGATAATAATTTGGATTAAGTAAAGGAATATTTTCTAAGGGCGGCTGCATGGCTCGGTTATTGCCTAAACCATAATGCTGAAACATTGCAGGGTTGGCTGTAGTGGTGTATACGGGGTTAATAACAGGGTTGATTCATTTGGCCGATTGTATGCCATGGCCAGGTTGATTCAATTGACTTACTTGTTGTCCTAAAGTGGGAAAGGGCAGGCCGGACATAAGAGAACCCGTTATCGAACTGAGCATTGGGGGCCATAAAGGGATCCGGAAAAGTAAGATTAGCCTGAGTATGAGCTACAGTGGTATAAACAGGTGGTGCCACAGAAGGGTTAGGAGGACCAGCAATATGACTGATTGAAGAAAAATTAACTCTCCCAGGTTTGGAGGACATATAGTAGTAGATTGTGGGGGAGACTAGATATTACAGCAGCAGAGGGGTTGGACACAGGGTTGATGACAGCCCTGGGTGGGGGAACGGTTGGGGACCAGTGTAAACCATAGGGGTGTTCTGTGTTAACTGCTTCTGTGGTGATGGTTGTAATGGGAGGTTCTGTATTAAGAGTAGAGATGATAGGAGCAACATGGTTTATTAAGTGAAATAGTTCTGGAAATAAACGGAAGAACCTATCTTTTCTGCCTGTTCCTGTTCGGGGGTGAGAGTTTCAACAAGGGTGGTAGTAGTTGGTGGATCAGATAGAGGATTAGAACTGGTGGCAGAACGGTAGGGACCAAAGCGGTTGTAACGGTCCCATTGAGGTTGTCAGAAGAAGAAGCACCCTTTCCTGAGCGAGTTTGCGTCATGGTTTCAACAAATTTATTTAACGGAGGAAAATTTGATTAAATAATTTGATCAAACGTTCCCCACAGTCGGCGCCAGTTGATGTGACGCAAAAATTACAATGAGGGAACGATGCTTCTTCGCGGCCCAACGAACTCTTGAAGACAGTAATTGCCCAATTCAAATGAAGCTTTTAGAAACCCAATGGCCCAACTGGAGATGAGCAATTTTGAGGGAAGATCGAAGTAAGGTTGTTGATCTTGGCAAAGAGGATGAAACTTGATGATTTTGCACTGCTCTGTTCACCAATTGATGATTAATTCAGAAATGGAGCGGGCTTTCCCCCCTGTATAGGCTCCGACGATCAAGTCAGCAATATGAAAAATAAACAATATAGAACAAGGGTGTTCAAAGAAATTGTAAATGAGAGAATAGCTTTAAGAAATGCTAGTGAGAATTGCCAGAAATTGCTTATTGGAACTTACTTGAATGAGGCTTGTGCCTGAGTATTTATAAACTTATTTTTGATGGTTCCGTTGGGTCTTGAAGACATACGCTCCTCTTTATTCTTTTTGGCAATGATGATTTTTGCCGTTCCGGGAAAACTGGCTTTAACTTTGGCCCCATTGTCATTATTGCTCTGCATGTACCAAAAAAAGGCCCTACCCTGATATCTTACAATAGTATCTTTATTTCAGGTCGGTTTCACCGATCTAACCTTTACGTGAGTTACCGATCTAAATGAGTTTTACCACTTGTTCGATCTTAACTTTATTAAGCTTTTACCGATCTGGCCTTCTTGAGTAGAGTTATACTTTTCCTAAACCAATTGTTCCGAGCTGAGTTTTACCGATCTAAGGTTCTTAGGTAACTTTTCCGACCTAAGCCTTTACGAGCTTATAAACCTTTAGGACCGATCTAGAATTATGACAGACTTGGTTTGTACAATTTTTCCGACCTGAACGTGGATCTGGGCTTCTTTATTTTACTGTTTATGAATTGGGCTAGGCCCAATGGGGATTTCAATTTTATGCACATCAGCACTCTGTTCCTATCAATTTCTAACTACAAGTTTCCATTATTAGATCTAGAAAGTTAGATTTGGACACCAACTTTTTAAAAATTTTCCATTAAGGAGTCAAATCACCAGTTAACCTCCTATCTTTTAAATTTTCTTTTTCACCAGTTAACCTTCTATAGTAGGTGCAAATGGTTAAAATTGCCAATATTTCAAACACAAAGAGAAAAGGGTAAATTCAAAAGAAAAATAAAATAAAAAGCATTACGAGACAAAATTAAAATTAAAAGTGTAATTTTTCCAACTTTAGAACAACTAGACTACTACTCAATATATTTTGGGGTTTTTTTTTTTTTTTTTTTTTTTTTTTTCTCTTTGAAGAAAATATAGCCTTAGTGTTTTTCGGCCGGGGATCATGGTGGCAGGCTAATAACAATAGAAGTTGCTCATCTCATCTGCATTTTTTAAATCGGTATCGTCCCATATTGATATAGTGGCTGATGGGTGGCGGCCGGACAACTTTATACGCATTGGCAGAATTTGAGTTAATTAATTGGATGACCATACTAATAAATTTCTTTTGTAGCGATTAAATATTTATATAAAAAAATATTTTGATACTAAAATATAAATATATGTTAATAAATTTTTTTTTTTTGCATTGACTTGGCCCTCCAAATCTCAATGAAGTTCCACCTCTAATTGTGAGTTTGGTTTCCTGGAAACATCGATAGCACCCTATCTGTGTCAAAAGGATCTGGAACTTAGATCCTTCTCTACTAATGATCACTAACAAATAATTTGAACATATATAATTTCACTACTAAGATATTAAGGACATTAATACAAAGTATAATTAAAACTATAACTATTTATTTATATGAGATATAGTAGTGGAAAATGCTAGGGTCAAGTCATTTAGTATTGACTTGCCATTAAGCCATTGCTACCATGAGATGCACCACACACAATTATTGCATTAAATACAAGTTATTATTATTTTTATTATTATTTGGTAACAAGTTATATTTACACCTACAATAAGTATATATTTTTGTCTAAAAAAAAATGATAAAGTATTGTAACATATAAAAGTTTATTAATTTTTACAATAAAATTTTAGATTATCAAAAGGAAGTTATTATCTTTTAGTGAATATAAGGGTGGTAATTATTTATTTATTACAAAAATAAGATTTAAAAATTAAATAGGAACTACTAAATAGAGTATGCAATGTACCTCAACAAATAACCATTGTACTTCACCCAATATATATACGAAAAAAAATTAATCTTAGTAAATTAAAATATTGTGTATTAATATAGAATTGGATGTTTAATTTAGAATATTTAGGGTGTTATAATTATTTTAAATATATATATATATATATTTTAATTAATATGGGCAGTGTACACCATATAAAATTATTGTACCACAATATTGAAACTGACGTATATTGCCTAAAATCCTTAGGTTGAAACTTAAAATTTTCTATAGAACCTCATATACTACGGTTAAATTTACCATCTCCGGAGGTTAATTATCGCCATAAATATATTTTGGAGTGAAATATTTTTTACACTTACTTTGGACATTGTACTCTATATGAAATGCAATTGTACCTCAATTTTTTGCACAATGTGCCCAACAAAACTCTATTGTGCCTCGCCCAACATATACATAGAGAGAAATTTATATTAGGAAAATTAGTTTGTATATATACCGATCGAGTAATGCGTTTTCTAATTTATTACACCTCTGTGTTATAATTGTTTGAAAATAATTATGAAAATAACAAAAATTATTTTAACTAATATGGGCACAATACACCATATAAAACCAGTGTGCTCCAATTTGAAAATAATGTTCCTCCATTTAAAACAATTGTAACCCCGCCCAAAATTCTAATTTTGAAACCTACATTTTCTATATAACCTCGTAGACTACGGTTAAATTTACCATCTCTGTGTTTTAATAATCTCCATAAATATATTTTGGAGGGAAAAATAATTTTTACAATTACTTTGGACATTGTACCATATATGAAATGCAATTATACTCCAATTTTTGGGTCAATGTGCCCAACAAAACTCTATTGTATCCCGCCCAACATATATATAGGGAGAAATTGATATTAGGAAATTAAATTAGTTTGTAGATATACCGATCGAGTAATGCGTTTTTTAATTTATCACATTTTCGCGTTATAATTGTTTGAAAATAACCAAAAATATTTTAATTAATATGGGCACAGTACGCCATATAAAACCAGTGTACCACACTTATTGAAAATAATGTTCCTCCATTAAAAGTAATTGTACTCCGCCCAACATCCTAATTTTGAAACATACAATTTTCTATACAACCTCATATATTATAGTTTAATTTACCATCACAGGGTGTTAATTATTGCTCAAAATATATTTGGGACAGAAAAAAAAATTCTTATAATTACTTTGAGCATTGTACCCTATATGAAATGAAATTGTACCCTGCTGTTGTGCATAATGTACCCCAACAAATAACTATTGCACCTTGCCCAAAATATAAAAGGAAAAATTGATATTAGTAAACTAAAATATTGTGTATATACCGATCGAATATTTGGATGTTTAATTTAGAACATCTTGGGTGTCATAATTGTTTGAAAGTAATTAGAAAATTAAATATAATTTTAATTAATAAAGGCTAAGTACACAATATTAAACCATTGTATCCCAATACTGAAAATGGCATGCCAAAATTAAAAATTATTGTACCCGCCCAATACTTTGAAACTTACATTTTTATATTTAAAAATTATTGTACCCCGCCCAATACTTTGAAACTTACATTTTTATATAGACTACAGTTTAATTTACCATAACCCGAGTTAATTATCAAGAGAAATATATTTAGGACAAAAAAAATATTTTTTTTACAATTACTTTTGAGTATTGTACCCTATATGAAATGCAATTGTACCTTGCTTTTGTACATAATGTATCCCAACAAACAACTATTGTACCCCGCCTAATACATAAAAGAAAATTTTTTTATTAGTATATTAATATATTGTGTATATACCCATCGAATATTAGGATGTTTAATTTAGGACATTTCGGGTGTTATAATTGTTTGAAATAATTAAAAAAATAAATATATATATATTTTAATTAATTAGGAAACAATACAACATGTAAAATCATTATACCCAAATATTGAAAATGATGTGCCTCAATTAAAAATAACTATACCCTGCCCAAAATTCATAGTTTGTAACTGAAAATTCTCTATAGAAACTCATATACTACGATTTACCTTCTCCGGGGGTTAATTTTGTCATAAATATAGTTTGGCACAAAAAATAATGTTTACAATTACTCTTGGCATTGTACCCTTATGAAAAGCAATTGTACACCAAATTTTTGCATGAAGCGCCCAACAAATAACTATTGTACCCCGTCCAATATATACCAAGGAAAAATGATATTAGTAAATTAAATTAGTTTGTATATATACCGATCGAGTAATGGGAATTTTTTAATTTAGCACATCTCAGAGTTATAATTGTTCAAAAAATAATTATGAAAATAAATATATATATTTAATTAATATGAGCACACTACACCGTATAAAACCAGTGTATCCCAATACTGAAAATGATGTGGCTCAAATAAAATTATAATTGTACTCCGCCCAAAATCCTAAGTTAGAAACTTACAATTTTCTATAGAACCTCATATGTTACGGTTAAATTTGCCATCCCCAGCTTAAGTATTACTCAAAATCTATTTGGGACCAAAAAAATATTTATAATTATTTTGAGCAGTGTACCCCATATGAAATGTAATTGTACCATAATTTTGAGCATAATGTACCCTAACAAACTACTATTGTACCCCGCCTAATATATAAGAGAAAAAAATTTATATTAGTAAATTAACATACTGTGTATACACAGATCGAATATTGGGATGTTTAATTTAGAACATCTCGGGTGTTATAATTTTTCAAAAATAATTAAGAAATAAATATATATATATTTAATGAATATAGGCTGAGTACACTATATAAAATTATTGTATCCCAATACTGAAAATGATCTGAAATTAAAAACTATTATACCTCACCCAAAATTCTGAGCTTTAAACTAACAATTTTCTATAGAACCTCATATACTACAGTTTAATTTAGCTTCCCCCAAGTTACTTATGGCGAGAAATATATTCGGGACAGAAAAATATTTTTTCAAAATAACTCTGACCATTGTACCCTATATAAAATGCAATTGTACCCTACTTTTGTGCATAATATACACCAACAAACAACTATTGTACCCGGCCAAATATATAAGAGGAAAAATTGATATTAAAACATTAAAATATTTGGAATATACCGGTCGAATATCAGTATGTTTAATTTAGAACATATTGGGTGTTATAATTGTTTGAGACTATTTAGAAAAATAAATATATACATTTTTAAGTAATAAAGGTTGAGTACCCAATATTAAATCATTGTACCCCAATACTAAAAATGATGTGCCTCAATTACAAACAATTGTACCCTGCCCAAAATTTTTAGTTTTAAACTTACAATTTTCTACAGAAGCTCATATACTACGGACGGTATAATTTACCATCCTCCGGGTTACTTATCGAGAGAAATATATTTGGGACAGAAAAATATTTTTTTCAAAATAACTTTAACCATTGTATCCTACATGAAATGCAATTCTACCCTACTTTTGCACATAGTGTATCCTAACAAATAACTATCGTACTTGGTCCAATATATATATATATATATATGGAAAAATTAATATTAGTAAATTAAAATAATGTATATATACCGATCGAATATTGTAATATTTAATTTAGAATATCTCGGGTGTTATAATTGTTATAAAATAATGAAGAAAATAAATAAATAAATATATTTATTTATTTTAATTAACATGGGCACAATACAACAAATAAAATCATTGTCCCCAAATATTGAAAATGATATGCCCCCATTAAAACTATTGTACCCTGCTCAAAATTCTTAGTTTGAAACTTAAAATTTTCTATAGAACCTCATGTACTACGGTTTAATTTACCATCCCAGGGGTTAATTATTGCCATAAATATATTTTGGCCCGAAAAATCATGTTTACAATTACTTTGGGCATTGTACCCTAATGAAATGCAATGGTACCTAAATTTTTGCCCAATGTGCCCAACAAACAACTATTGTACCCCATCCAATATATATTGAGAAAAATTGATATTAGTAATATTAGTAAATTAAATTAGTTTGTATATACACCGATCGAGTAATGAGATTTTTTTAATTTAGTAAATCTCAGAGTTAAAATTGTTCAAAAAATAATTATGAAATAAATAAAAATAATTTTAAAAAAAAATTCATATGGCCACAATACACCATATAAAACCAATGTACCCCAATACTGAAAATAATATTCCTCAATTAAAAATAATTGTAACCCGCACAAAATCCTAAGTTTGAAACTTACAATTTTCTGTAGAATCTCATATATTACGGTTAAATTTACCATCCCTTATTGATCGAAATATATTTGGGACAGATAAAAATATTTTTTTATAATTACTTTGAGCAGTGTACTCTACATGAAATGCAATTGTACCCTATTTTTGAGCATATTGTAAGACAACTATTTACCCCGCCCAATATATAAGATGATAAATTTATATTAGTAAATTAAAATATTGTGTATATATCGATCGAATATTGAGATGTTTAATTTAGAACATCTTGTGTGTTATAATTGTTAGAAAAACAATGAAGAAAATAAATAAATATATTTTTAATTAATATGGGCACAATACACCATATAGAATCATTGCACCCAAATATTGAAAATGATGTGCCCCCATTAAAAATTATTGTACCCCGCCCAAAATTTTTAGTTTGAAACTTAAAATTTTCTATAGAACCTCAAATACTACGGTTTAATTTACCATCCCAGGGAGTTAATTATCATCATACATATATTTTGGCTCAAAAATAATTGTTACACTTACTTTGGACATTGTACCCTATATGAAATGCAATCGTACCCCAATTCGATCGGTATATGCACGATATTTTAATTTACAAATATCAATTTCTCATATTTATGGGACGGGGTTCAGTAGTTATTTGTTGGGGGTACACTATGAAATGCAATTGTGCCCCAATTTTTTTGCACAATGTGCACAACAAACAACTATTGTACCCCCGCCTAATATATATATATATATATATATATATGTGTGGTGTGTGTGTGTGTGTGTGTATTGGAAAAAATTGATATTAGTAAATTAAAATAATATGTATATACCAATTGATCAAGTAATGGGATGTTTAATTTAGAATATCCCGGGTGTAATAATTGCTCAAAAATAATTAGGAAAATAAAATAAAATATTTTTTAAAATTAATATCGGCATAATCACCATATAAAACCGTTGTACCCCAGTACTTAAAATAATGTGCCTCAATTTAAAACTATTGCACCTTGTCCAAAATTCTTAGTTTGAAACTTATAATTTTCTATAAACCTCACAAGTTACGGTTTAATTTATCATTCCTGGAGGTTAGCTATCACCACACACACACACATATATATATATATTATAGAGAGAAAAATATTTTTTTTATAATTAAGTTGGGCATTGTACCTTACATGAAATGCAATTGTACCCCGCTTTCGTGCCCAACAAATTAATAACTATCATTCCCCACCCATATATTGGGAAAAATTGATATTAGTAAATTAAAATAATGTGTATATACCGATCAACTATTGGGATGTTTAATTGAGAATATCCTTGGTGTAATAACTAGGAAAATAAAATTATATATTTAAAATTAATATGGGCAAAGTACGCCATATCATAAATTTCACCGCTCTACGTTACGGCACTGGTTGGAATTTTTTTAATATGTTTATGGATATTTAAAAATAAAAAAAAACTTTAATACAATGTCATGGTTTATTGCATAGATATGACATTTTTTTTATCTTTGTCATGGCTATAGCAATAGCTCAAATTGAGGACATTTATACCAATACCATAGCTTAAGTAACGATAATTAATACAAAAGATATTTTAGTTTTGAAGGTTTTTTTTTTTTTTTTTTTTGGTGTGTGATTTTACTTTCCAAATTAAATGGATATCAAGTAACCGGTTACCATTTAGGATATCAAGTAACCGATTACCAATTATGTTGGTTATTAATCCCTACATCTATGCCCCATTAAACCTTATTTACTTTCAACCATTGATTATTGATCTAATGGTTCAAATCAAATCACTTAATAACAAGTCAATTTTAGTGACTTGACTCTAGCATTTTCCTATAGTAGTATATATCATACAAACTCAGATCAAATTTAATAATTTCTACTTGTTACGTTTTTATTATGAGAATTGAGTTTGTTAAGAATATCATTTTTTACGAATTTAAATGTATAATATTTAAAATTATATAATTTTACTAATTTTTTCATGTATATATTTTTCTCTTTCTTCGCTATTTAATTGCATGCAAACCACACAAAACTAAATAAATAAAGGTAAATTTGAAGTAAAACCGAACTAATTAATCCGATCCGTCATGCCCCGCAATTGATATGGACCGAACAGTTTGAATATTTCTCTATATTATATTCTCTCGTTTCTTGTGGCAACTTGGCATTTTTCTGAAAACCAAAAGGAAAGATAAAAGAATAAAACATAAAAGGCAAAACTTTAATTTGAAAAATGAAAATTGCAAAGTGTAATGATAATCCTACAGATCCTCAATTGTTAAAAGTGACTTAGAACGCGATAGAAATGTATACCTCAAAGGAATCATCAACATAATTTTTTATCAGAATTGTTATTTGCAGGTACAATTTTACTATTCACAGACAAATGCAATTTTACTTATTCACAGGCACATTTGCCTGTGAAATGTCTAAAATACCATTGGGTATTTTTTTTTTTATAAAAAAACCCATATAAATAACAACTTTCTCAGTCACTTCCTTCAATCCACTCCCTCAGCCAAACAAATCCTGCAATCCTCTCCCTGAAGCTGCTACACAAAATTGGCCAAATCGGATAAAAGTCCAGACAAATCGGATCTGCAAAGGTGAGTGCCAAAAATTCATATTTGTTTCATTGATACTTTGTTGGTTACTTTGACGAATTTAGTTATAATTTGGCCGGATTTTGCCCGGATCTGCGATTATCCGGGCTTTTTTGGATGGATCTGATAAATTTCGGCCAAGGAGACGGCAGAAAATGGTCTCCTCGGCCGGAATCCCGCCGGGGAGAGGTGGGATTTTCGGCCCAAAATCCCACCTCTCCCCGGCGGGATTCCGGCAAAAATATCGTGAATACCGCCTCTCGCCGGGGTATTCTCTAGAAAAATTCTAGAACGTGGGATTTTCCCCAAAATACCGCCAACAGCGTGCGATATTTTGCCAAGATACCGACGACGATCGGCGGTATTTTGGGGAAAAATTCCGCCTGGCGGTATTTTGGGAAAAATTCCGCCTGGCGGTATTTTGGGAAAAATTCCGCCTGGCGGTATTTTGGGAAAAATACCGCCAACGATCGGTGGTATGGTGGGGGAAAATACCGCCGGCCGCCGGCGGTATTTCCCGGCGACCGGCGGTCAGGCGGAGTTTTGGTACTATTTTTTAATTTTTATATCTTTAACTATTTTATTTTTGTTTATATCCCTTTAATTGTTTTCCTTGTGATAATTGCATCTTGATATTATTTCAGATGGGAGATACATTAAAAAATTGAAATTAAGATTCTCAGAAGCAAAAAGGATGGTAATTTGGAAGTTGTTAGAGACAATGAGGCAACACAATCCTCAGAAGGAATAGTTGGCCGAATATCGCCCACTGCATCCGAGCGCCAGAGAAGGGTGCTAGGAAGAGCGCAAGGTTCTTCTCGGTTTTCAAATGCGGAGGGGGCAAGCAATATTGATTAATGTGAAACTGAATTTGCACCGACATACACCGAAAATGCGGAGGAGGAGGAAGCACGAGAGAATGCTGAACGACTTGAGAGGGAACTGTCTCAGTCTCAGGCGTATATGGAATGGAATTCGGGGTGGTTGGACGATGAGAACGAATGTGCAAATACAAAAAACCAACCAAGGGGGAGAGGAAAAGGGAAAGAATTAATGGGATCTGAACGTAGGCGCGTGTTAGTGTCAGGGTCCGGGACGGATCCTGAGTGGCAGACCTATCGGATTCTACGTGGTCTGATTGACGGTGAACCTTCAAATGCAGAGTTGTTAAAGAATTTTAAAGGTCATGTTGCCTACTACATATGGCATGGAAAGGTATCGTATAATGCTTTATTACTTGTTGTGAAATATGTTTTATTAGTTGTTTCGATTTATGCTTATTAATTTGGTGTCTAAAATGTGTTAATATATTTACTAAATTACGTAGGAATGTGATATATTGAAGTGTCATAATGGGTATGAGCGGCTGCAAAAGTGGGAGTTAACCGAGGAGGAAATGAAAAGGTTAGTGGATGAGTCCGGTTTGGCACATTTGGGACTGTGCATGCATTCAGAGTTAGACACTTCACTCCTCAATGCCTTTATTGAGAGATGGCATCCAGAAACTAATTCATTTCACATGTCTTTCAGAGAGATGAGCATCACTCTCCACGATGTGGCCCATATATTGGGAATTCCGATTTTCGGATATCCCATTGTTGAAAAAATTAGGCCTGCAGAAATGCAGGCACTGCTTTCAGAAATGGTAGGGATAGATGCAGCCCAATATGGGAACCAAGATTTTGCTAGTGTGAGAATGTCCCTACTGCAAGCCCATAGTGTCAGTAGACAGGAGGGGGACCCTGCCAATTCTGCCGCAGGGTATTTGTTGTGGTTAATAGGAAACACGATGTTCGTGGATAAGAAAAAAAACCCACATTTCTGGCCATTTCCCGAAGTCCCTCCGAAATGTAGAGCGCGTAGGGGCCAATTCTTGGGGGAGGGGGGGGGGGGGGGGGCAGCTTGCTTGGCCAACTTATATCGTAATCTTGGTAGGGTCTCTAGGGCGGACGGTGCTCAGCTAGGAGGGTGGCTGACATTATTGCAGGTTCATAGGAATCATTTATAAATTACTTCAATACTCCATAAAGGTTCATTAATTTTACTAAATTTGTTTATTTTCTTATGCTTAATAGAGCTGGATATACAAGTATTTTCCAGCATTTAGTCATCCAAAGATGAGATCTTGGGATCCCAACTCACCTGCTGCAATGAAGTGGCACATCGGAACCGGCAAGAAGCGTGAGCCAAAACGGGACTTGCTGTCATACAGACCGGCACTTGATAGCTTGAAACCAGATGAGGTAATATTTTTATATCATTTAAATGTCTGACAGTTTTTTATTGTAACAGATGAATACTGACTTGTTTTTGACTACACTAAGTAAATTGGCTTCCTTTTGGGCCAAATCCTACAATGTTACATCCGGTAACATTGTACGGGGGTTTTATTCATTGCCCTGCGATTGTAGAGCTCTATATGCCTGATCGGTTCTTGTGACAGTTTGGGTATGTGCAACCTATCCCTTATACAGTTTTAGAGCCAAAAGATTGTTATAGAGGCCCTGAAATTCTTAAGTATAAGTGTCATTACGAGCAGGATGTTATGGGATGGCAAATGTACAACACGAAGGTATTATATGGGATGCAGAGGGCTCAATGGACCCATGAGGCGTGCCCTGAGTACCTCGACTATTTCCAGCCGCGATCGCGCGTTCGTGTTAGTCCAGACAACATGGAAGTGGAAGAGACACCGGATCTCAGACAGCTATCGGCGGTTGCAGTAAGTACATGAGGTTTATGGTAATTTTGTACATTATTGATATTGTTTTTTGTTTCACTGTTTATTTACTATATTTGGAATTCTCGTTACAATGCAGCGTTTCCAATATTTAGCAAGTAAAGTGGTTCTAGCTCATCCCCGGACAAGACATGCCGTAACCAGAGAGGCGAGGGAGCAGGCCATAGCTGGGTTTGCTACCCATTTGGAGGATTTGATGCTGGGACTAGAAGAACTTGCGGCAAGCTCACCTGTGCAAGATTATTGACTGATGTTTACAATAATATTATCTTCGTTTATTATATTCGGTTTTTGATGCAGTGTGTGGATTAATATATCATTCGTGATGTTTCTATGTATTGTACATGCATTGAGTAATATTAAAATTAATTACATTTGAAACTATAAAATAATAAACTTATATTGGAAACGTAAAATCAATAACAAATTTCATTGAACGTGAAATCAGTGGATAAGAAAAACATCTACTACTAGCACTCAACAGTAGATCTATTCCTGTATTCATCAAATCGGGGGTTCAAATGAGATTTCCAACTTTGCATTTGTTCTGAGGCTCTGCTTCTCCACGTCAGATAGATGGGGGGTAACATGACGTCCGCTGTCGTTAGCAAAGCAATGAAATGATTTTGGAAGATAAGCCCCATATTGATGAAACTGCTCGAATCATTAGAGACGCCGGCCCCCTGCCACTGAATTGGAAGAAAAGTATTACTCTGCTGTGCATATAATGTAACAACCCTATGGTACTTCATGGCGACAAGTAATCCACAAAGATGCAAATCAAACCAATATTGTTCTACGTTCGGAGCTATAAGACAGTCTACTGTGGCGCATGCTAAGTTGTAATTGACTTGGCCAAGAACGTGGCGCCACAAAGCAGCTTCATCGCGTAGTTCTTGTAACAATTTTGTTCGCACTTACCACCAAAGCTCCTCATCTTTATATGTGAAATAGGAAAGTACTCTAAAAATCACAATGGCCATCGGGCTTTACATTGACGTGCTTGTAAATGTAATCGAACATGAACTGCTTCAAAAATATGGGAAGGTCGAAAGGCCATTCAGAAGCGTGGGGCTTCAATGCCCTTCTTCTCCTCTGTCTTCCTGTGGATCTCCGACCTGCGATTGTAAATCATATTAAATTTAGCATATCGCTATGTAATTAAACACAATGATCAATACATGAAAAGTAATAATTGTACCTCGTTGTATTGCATTCCTTTCGGCATGCTCATACCTTAATAGATTTCGTTGGGTCGGATTGTGTCTCGGTTCGCCCCTATGTGGCCGACTTATCGGATCAGCTAGATCAACAGTTTATGGATAAAGCGCCGCATTCATGGTACCCATCACCTTGTATATCTTAGCGCTTGGATGTGTAATTGTTTCAACAAACATTTCATGCAGTCGCCCTTCAGCGCTTTCTCTGGCCTCCTCAGTTTCTAGAATATCGTTATCTCCAAAATGCAGCGTCTTCCAGAAGGCGTCCACATCGACAGGATCAATAGGGCGTTGTGCTCGTACCATTTGTAGCATCTCACAAGCACATGGCAACCCGCAACTAGTTCGAAGTTCGCAACCGTACATCACACCATCTTCCCCAATAAGTCCAACTCTTTTTGAATATTTGTCTATAACATTGTAATATTAGCGAAACATAATATATCGTTCAATCTACTATACAGTAAGTAGTTGCTCTTCCTGTATGTTTTTCTACGATTAGACTCCATTGTAGTTCAAACTTTATCTAATTGCTCCTTTATCCTGGAAATGCCTTTCTATTAGTCCCAATTGCCTTTTTCAACTATGCATGTGCACTCTCAATCCTAAAAGTCAATTAACATTGAAAATAAAATTGTCACATAGGAACACTATTATCATGTAATTACACACCATACAAACTACAAATTAAAGCTAGAAGTAACTTAAATGTTCGTTGTGCGTCCTCCGTAATACTTTATATTTTTCATCCAGGCATATACAAACTTGTCCCTGTGGGGATCCAACCATGTATCCTTCAGGTATGGAAGCATGTCCCTAAATTTGGATTTACTTCCATATTTAGTATTAATAAATTCCACAGCTTTCGTGAACTGTTCATATGTCAAGGCTTTCACCATTTGCTCCCAACGATATAGAAACACATCTTTTGTGGTTTTGACGTTGCCTGACTGTAGTACATGTTTCTTCACATCCATTTCAATATGTCTCATGCACAGTAGTTGTGTAGCATGTGGGAATACTTGATGCACAATGTTCATTAAAGCAGTCTCTCTATCAGTCATGACAACATGTGGGTATTTGTCGCCATCGAATAACTTTCTCAACTGAATCATGGCCCAGAAATAGCTCGAAAAAGTCTCATCCTTCATGAAAACGAAAGCAATATGAATAAACTGAGCAGTGGGTATATGCGCCACTATCTGCAGTAGAGGCATGTCATACATGTTTGTCTTGTACGTCGTATCCATAAACAAAAAACGTACAAAAACAAACCAAGTAGAGAAGGCGACATACATGTTTGTCTTGTACGTCGTATCCATAAACAAAAAACGTACAAAAACAAACCAAGTAGAGAAGGCGACTTCTTGTGGGAAAAGAACACATGGCCAACTGCATTACTCTCCTCTTCCACTGTGTGCGCATATACGTATTCGTGATCAGGCAAAAGTTTGAAAAAATACTGCATGACAGTCAAATCTTCCCTCGCCACCCTTTTAACCTTTGCAGATTCATTGTACACCTGTCTGATGTTGCTAACATTTTGAGGATCATCCAATCGCAACTGGGCCAAGATATGCTTCGGCCGGATGTTAATATCTGTCATTTCTTCAATCTTCTGCTTCTCCGGTTCTATTAGCTGTGAGTACACTGAATGCCACTTCTGAACTTCTTGTAATTCATGATTGTGCGTACAATTTTTGGCCTCTAACCCCAATTTCCCCCGATAATTTCTCATCCCACCAGCTGAAATGGACATTTTGTCAACTTGTTGCTTGTATTGTTTCGCCTGCTTTTCCCTTCAGGTAGGGGTGGCTTATCTCTAACTTGTCCTGATCTGTCGCACCGTATTAGAACTTGCCATTTTCTTCCTCTTGTAAGGAAAAGTCCCAATATTTTGGAACTTGAAGTAATTTTTGTAGTCATATTGTTTTCGGCGGCTCTATCTTGAACCCAAACAAGCAAATCTTCCTTACTTCTGAACTCTTCGTCCGTCTGAAATAAATCGGAGTGGTCAGCAAATATTTCATTCCTCTCCATACGGATATCCTGATAATATAAAAAGATGGGTGAGCATAATTACACACTAAACTCTAAACTCGTTTACCCTACTGTTTAGTACAAAATTATTAAATTTTACTTAAATACGGATGAGCGGTATTTCACTGAAATACTACTCCGGATGGGCGGTATTTCACCAAAATACCGCCCATTCCAGGTAGTAAAATACCGCCCATCATGGGCGGTATTTTCGTAAAATACCGCCCATGCATGGCGGTATTTGGCAGAATCCTGCTAATGCATGGGTGGTAATTGGCAAAATACTGCCAATGCATGAGCGGTATTTGGAAAAATACCGCCCCGGATTGGCGGTATTTTGAAACAATACCGCCCTCCTTGGGCGGTATTTTCCTAAAATATCACCCATACTGTGCGGTATTTTGGAAAAAAAATTCAGTTCAAAAATTTTCCAAAAAATATACAGAATTGTTTACTTACCTTGTAATCTAAATCGTCCGTGTGACTATCGGCCATATTTAAATACACGTGTCAGTGAAAAATGAATGAGTGTAATTGGAAAGGTGTAAAATATGAGTGGGAGAGGTCTCCGTGCTGAAAAGGAATGCTTTATATAGTGTTAATTAGTTTTTTTTTAAGCTAAAGGGCAAAATAAACTATTCACAGAAAAATGTGCCTGTGAATAGTAAAATTGTGCCTGCAAATAGTATGTCCCCTTTTTTTAGCATATTCTAAAAAGTGAATTTCGCATGGGAATTTTTGGCATATATATAAGTAAATACCAATTTTCTAATGGTACGTTTGGCGTGCGAGAAAGAGAAAGGGGATGAGAATGGGAATGAGACATCTCATATCTGGGAATGGATAAGTCCTTTATTAAATGTATTGTAGATTTCCTTTAAGTTGTTTGGCAAATATCATCTAATCATGGGAATGAGCATCAATTTTCCATTCCGATGCTTGATTTTGCACAATATGTATGGAAATTACAAAATTACTGCATACAAAGCTCTAGCCTTAAAAATATGTATAAATAAAATAAAAATTAATCTATCAGAAAGAAGAAGGAAAATATACGTATACTATATATATATTTTTTAAATCTAAGAAGTGTAAAAAACTGTAATTTATGTTTAAAAATAATAAGGGGCCATCTATCACTTGCATAGAATATCAATCTCATTAAGATGATTTGATTGCTTAAGTGACGAGGTTTCTTTTCCTATTTATGTCTACCAAACATAGACATCTTAATCCTACCAATCATATGCTCATTCCCCTCATTTCCTTTCTCGCACGCCAAGCGTACCCTATAGGACAATTCACCATGACGAAACGCACTTACTTTTCCTACTACGCCTAATATGACCCGATAATGAAGAGGGCGAATTTTTATGGGCAATGTACTATTTTAATAGTATGTTTTTTAGTCTTGGGCGAAATACAAAAACAACCCTGAGGTTTGTCGAAAGAACAAAACAACCAACTTTTAAAAAGTACAAATTAAACATTTAATACAAATATATATTTTTTATGGACAACAATACCCTTTGCCTATCTCTCTCCCTTGTTTCTCAATTATTATCTATCAGTTTTGATGGTCGATCATGTCTAATTTATTTCTTTCCTTCATCTTCATGATATGGGTAGCCAAAGGTGTACCAACCATCACAAACTCATTATTGAATCTTGAATGGAACACAACCCCCACCCCACCCATTTTTGTATTCCCATTCAAATCGATGGAACACCCCTCCGCCCCCCTCAATCAATTTTTTTATACATTTTCCACTAAACCACAACATGATTGGATTAAGTCATTCGATGATCACAATTTAAGGTTGAGATTCATAGGACGATGGTACTTCACTACCGCTTTTCTCTGCTTCATCGAAATATTTCAGAATCTGCGATTTTGTCCAATAAAATTGTCTCGAGACCAAAATAACATTGTTTGATGGATCTTTGTAAAACAGGATGAGGGAATAAAAGATAATGGTTCAAGAAAATGAGAAAAAGAAGAAGGGTGAATCATATATTTTATTGCAGCTCCAAGGATATTTTTGTCTGAAAAATTGCAAATATCTTAGTCAATGTTTAATTTATACTTTTTAAAAATTGGGGGTTTGTTTTGTTCTTTTGACAAAGCTTAGGGTTGTTTATGTATTTTTTCCCTTTAGTCTTGTAGTCAATTTTTATTTATTTGTAATGATTTAACTAGTCAGCTATTTAAAGTAGTAATTTTAAGTGGTTCAGTGAATTTTAACCTTTGAATTATAGAGATTCCTCATAATTTTTGCACATCCAATTGTTGGAATTGATTAAGTGGTAAAAAGTGTCCATTTTAGTTTTCGGTCCTCGACTTCGACATGAAGTAGAGGTGTGCATCAAGGTTCCAGCATGATGCCCCAAAATGTGTGGAGTGCAAGTGTCACCATCTCTGACATGGTGTAGAAGTCCATAATATAGTGTCCAAAAGTGGGTTGTAATAAGTGTCCAAAGTAAGCGATATAACGAATTTCTTAACAAGAGTCAATCGTGACTGTACAAATTCCAACACCTTTAAAAAAAAAAAAATTCTTCACTGGTCTTTTAGTTTATGCTGATGTCTTTCTTGTGTCCCTTAACTTGAAAAAGTTTCATTTTTGTTCCACAATTTGATAAATAGTTGGTTCCAAAAACTTTAATTTCGGCAACATCAATCTCACCTATTTTGGACTAGCACGTGAGAATATTCATGTACATTAGTTTGAGCTATAAATGAAAATGTGAAATGTTAAATCGATCACTTGACTTGTGACTCCCCCACCGACGTCCCTGTTTTGGAGGGAGTCGCGACCGAGATGCTTGCCTGATTCCCACCAGGACTCATTAACAAAATACAAAGCAATCGCTAAATAGATAATACATTTATTCATTAAAGTAATTTACAAAACTTCAAGCTATATTATATTTGAAAGTTACAAACACTAAAGCACACTATTACAAAAGTACTTTAAAACACTAGAACTAGGTTCTTAAGTCATACTACAATACTAGCGTTCCAAAACCTAATCCAAAAGGGTCCTTCAGCATTACACTAGTAGCAATTACTCCCGAAATCTGTTACATGCAAACCGTCTAAGGGGTGAGCTTCCATAAGCTCAGTTAGGTCGCACTATTAAAACATTACCAAGTAAACAATTACCGGCACATAGCAAGTATTTCCTAAACAAGTAAGGGGGAACACTTAAGAAATAGAAAGAGCATAACCAGTAAGCTATAACGAGGATCGATGAGACTTTTTGAAAAGCATTACCAATCATACTTAACATTCCTTAGAACACTGCAGCTTCTTGATCACTCATGCTGACACTGCCAACACTGAATACTAAACACTGTGGCATACCTCGAGATAATATCGAGCACGAACTCTCTACTCATTTAGTCGGGCACTCCAGCCCAATACCGAGATACCCAATTTGAACAACTGGATAGGCTTTAGGGACCCCCAAATAGATATGCAGTAACACTTAACATTGAACATTAAACAATATACCCTGAACATTGAACACTAGCGCCTATATGATAAACATTTCACGTACACATATAATTCAACATTTGAGAACATTTACATGCATATAACACATTTATAAATATTTCATTTTGTACACTCAAAGGCATAATCATTATCGCATGCATTTCATACTTTTAATATCACAATAATATCAGTAAAGCATGCTAACTCATTTATTTACTCAATTAAAATAGTTGCTGCTTTAGTGAGAACACTCACTTTCTATATATTGCTAATACTTTGTAAGCAAATCAAAATAGGAAGATTGAGCAAGGCAAAGGAAAAAGAAGTTGTCCCTTCCTCTTCTCTGGTAACCTGCCGCCTCATATTTAGAAAAAGAGGGAGCGGAGAAGGAAGAACAACCTTTTCACTTTGGCACATGGGTGGCGGGTTTGGCTTACATAAATATCATAGTTTAGACTTTAAAATCTAAATATTTAGATTGTAGGTTTCTATTTGCTTCTAGCTTTCGATTTCTATAATCCCAAGTGTTTCTAAATCCTAATTACATATTTAAGTAAAAAGGATTTAATTTACTAAAAATAATTATGAAAGATTTAAAGTTAATTTTTTAAAAATAAAAAATTAAAGACCAATCGGTTTTACCCGATTGAGAGTTAGTTAAAACTGCTTGGATCAGTTTTACCCAATTCCCAATCAGTTACAACCGTTCCAATCGGTTTTTTTTCCAATTCTTGATAGGGTTTTCCCTGTTTTCTTGAGCATGGATCGGTTTTACCCGATTCCCGATTGGTTAAAACTGATTGTTCCCAGAAAACCGACACTTTTGCTTCGGGTCTCGATCAAATCCTTCATAAAATCTATTTTTCTTTGATTCCTTTTGTTCAAAATCAATCCTAGAACACTTATACAACATTCCTATCAATCCATAACACTTTAAACAACGTCAAATCATAAAGATTTAAATCAAAATCTCCAAAACCTCAATTTTCCTATTTTCATACATCTTTTCCATTTTCTTCACACACAAACAATCAAACCATGTTACCTTAATGTTCTGGAGTCTCCCTAGCATGATTTCTATCTTGGGGAGTCAAATTCTTGCTCCAAATCTTCTCCTTCCTAGCTTTGTCTTCTTCTTTTTCTTCCTTTCTCTCCTTTTCTTTCCTTTCTCTATTTTTAGTTTGAGTTTGCAAGAACTAAATGATGTTCCTAAGGGCTAGAGAGGCTCTATTTATAGGTAAAATTGCCTAATACGCCAAAAGAGTTCGTTTGAAATTTATTTTTTTGGGCAAAAGACAAATAACCCCCCTCTGGTTTTGCTTATAGACACCTCCCTTATAGTTTTAAAAGCCTCAATAACCCCCCTAAAATTTGGGTTAATCCTAAAAACTAACAAAAATTGGTGATACTAACGAAAGGATAATTTAGTTCCTATAATATACTTGACAGAAGGCGTGGAAACCAGGGAAAAATAAAAGTTCAGTTCACCCGAAAAAGTAAAACTAAAATAAAAGAAAACCATGTCATCGGCAAGAGACAAAAGGAAATTTTACAAACAAATTGTGAGTTTTGAATAAAGAAAGATTACAATCATCTTATACAAAGCTTTAGCTGGCTTTTCAGTGTGTGCATCAAATAGATTACAATCAAGAATATAATTTTTGAGAAGAAATAAGTAGGGGTTGAGCAACACATTTTTGGATTGCGAAAATTTGTTGAAAAATAACATTTTTCGTTTCAATGTCCAAAACTAACAGTAAGAGCACATTGCTGCATTTCATAAATTTCTCCATAAACGCCCAGATTGTGAAGAGAGGCAAAGAAACCCAATAGCCAAAGTTCAGGAGAAATTTGCAGCAAGTAGATTAATGCAAAACAACTTTATTCAATTGTCAATAAGATGAAGATGGAAATAAAATCAACGGAAACCATGCAGGTTTCAGATTGATGAGTTAAAACTTTATTCTTAAATTTTTTTAGTGTCCTCTCCAAATGAATAATTAATCCTCATGAAATTTTGAAGCAAATTTGGGCTATACTGTTAAGACAATTTAGAAGTTCATTTAGTAATATCTCCTTCAATTTGGAGTTAGTTTTGTCGAAGATAAGAAATGAAATTCTCCTTACTGGTTTAGCAGTCTTCTCGGCTGCAAACTGAAATTCATGAATTAATTCCTATTTGATTCTTCTTTTGTTTCCTTCTTCCGGCGTGCGCTGTGTCATAAGATTTGAGAGAGCTAGGAGGGGGTTTTTGAATTAGACATTAGGGCAATTTAGTCTCTTTTTTTCCCAAAAATTTCTCATCGATCGCATTTAACGGTTTGTACTTAATTTCTATTAATAATCTTTACTTCCGTTAGTTTCCCAAATCACTCCAAACTATAAGGGGTTGATTGGCCATTTTAAAACCATAACGGAAGTACTTGTCCACTAGTAATACCACAAGGGAGGTATATGTCTTTTACCCAATTTTTTTTATTTTCAGAGAGCAATCAATTTTACCCGCTCCATAATCGGGTAAAACCATTTAAATCGATTTTACCCGTTCCTGGATCGGGTAAAACTAGTCGGAGTAATTTTTGTCATTTTCTCGGATCGGTTTTTCCCGCTCTAGGATCGGTTGAAACCGTTCGTTTAAGCGGTGAGATATTTTTCTTACTTTTGGATCGATTTTACCCGTTTAGAGACTAGGTAAAACCGCTCCGTGAAGCAGTGGAATCGGTTTTACCCCATTCTTGGACTGGGTAAAACCGGTCAGTCCCTATTTTCCCATTTTCACTTATTTTCTAATTCCTTATTTTTATTACTTAATTACTTTTTCACAAATTAATTAAAAATAATTCTAATCTTATTTCTAATATCTTAATCCTAATTTACAAATATATGATTCAAAATAATTCTTCATTTATTAAAATTCTAAAGAAAATCATACAAGTCCATAACTATACATATTTTCCAGATTTTCTCATTTTTCATTATTTTTCTACATTTCTTATTTTTCATTCCAAAATTCCTAAAATTAAACTAATATATATACTGTCATATATCCTTAAACATAATCCTACACTTAAATTAACACCATAACTCTAAATTAAGCATCACAATTTCTAAATTAATTCCAAAACATTAAGATCTAAACCTTAAGATAAGAAAACTCACAATCTTTATAATTATACCTAAGTGAGTTTAAAGACTAACAACATGATAAAATATAAATTGCAAAGGTTAAGCTAGGGCGAGAAACTGCGGGGTCTTACATTACTTGTCTCTAAAGTTATTCGAAAACAACTCATGACTTAGTTGGAAATATGTCAGGTTTTACTGGAATTTGAGTTTGGGACAATTTGAAATTATTTTTGAAGTTGAAGATGAAAATGAAATATTTTCATGTTAAGAGAGACCAAAGCAAAACTACAATTCAAATTAAGAGACCAACTAGTGTGATTATCACCGCGCTATACGCGGTGCCCATACATTAAGTAATTATAACTATTATAAAAGCATTAATTCTGTTTATTAGTTTTTTTAATTTAAAGTACTTAAAATATACGTGTTAACCACCTTGTTATTGAACATTAAAAATTGGCCAATACAAGATGAAGAGGAAAAATTATAAGATCATGATCAAAAAGAAAACTTTAACTCTTTCATTGTAGTCAATTTTTTGGTGGTTTGCCTAGATAAAAGCTAATAAGTCTCATTCTCACTTGCTAGCTAGTTTGTGCAAGTCGACTATCCAATATCTCTTTTCATTCAAATGAAGATGTTGGCCATAAAAGTTCCATGGCGTCATGACATAAGTATCATTAGAGTATTTCATGATGATACTTTGTACTATAAACAAAATCTTCAAAAAGTAAAAAAGTAGAAAAGAGAGTCATGCTCTATGGCACAAAATTATGAACAGGGTAATACAAATTAGACACCAAAAGGCCCTCCACAAAATATAATGCTAGCATTAGCGTGAACAACTTAAAATTTTTAAAAGCAAAACAGAACTGGAATGAAATAAACCAACAACCCTTTGTTTTCCCAGCCTCCCTGAAGCATCGTGCATTCTCAAAGCATTAAACCACCTAAGAGAAATATAAACTGAATTAAACTATTGTTAGTAAACTTTATGTTGTGAAATGTGGTACACCCTCAAAGCATTTATCTGAAAATATTAGTATGTTTGAGCACAAAATAGAAGTCATTCTTGGTCCAAATAATCAAATATTTGTATATATCTCTATGATATGTATTTATACATGCAAGAATACTCAATTAGCACACAGCGAGATATTGTTCCAAATTTAAAAGGTTATAAACAAAAAACAAGACATTTTTCTAATGACTGTCAATTATTTCATACCAAATTGATTGAAACTGAATAAATATCTCATCATCAGCGATCATAAAAGTTTTGAAAGAAACAAACTCAATAAATTGCTTGGTGATAAGCGTCCTGAGCAATTCTCCAGCCTATGTGAAAAACTGGAAATAAAGATTTCCTCAATAGATTTAGGTGCTTTAAAATGGCATCATCAGCATTCTGGTTCTGCACAAAATATCAATTGTAGGAAAACAAATAATTTAAAAGATGAATGCAATGAAGATCGTAGACTTATAGACAAATTAGTAATTAATCTTCTGAAAATGCCACATATTTGACACAACTCAATATTAAGACTATTCTAAAAAGAATGAAAAATTGAATATGGAATAATTTATACTTGGAGCGTTATAAGAAAAACTCAGAAATTTAACAAGTAAAATATCTCAAAGAAAAACTTAATATCAGAATGAACCAAACTATAAGAGAGATAAAAATAAGATTGCTATGTACACATCACCCTTTTGACAATAAGTCAATTAAAAGCCTGCATTTTTAATCCATTATTAAACAATACCATGCAGTGTTCTACCTGAGCATCTGGAGTATATAAAGAAAATGCAAACAATAATCAAACATGAAAGTTGGCCATTTTCTTTAATAAGGTAAGCATATATAAATGAGTACATATTAAAAATCGCGACCAACAGGAACAAAGATTCCATTAATTGTTCTTCAATTTGGAAAGAATAACCCCATCATTATTATCACAACAAAAGACTAGATTAGTACCAAATACTTATCTTCTAATCTCTTAAATGGATCCAAATCTAAAATGGCATCAACATAGAGCAAGATAGCCGATTGAACAAATTGCATATGCATATGAAAAATCAATTAAGCACTTCTAATTCATCGCAATCACAAATAACAAATTGCCTCTAAAATTATCAAAACGAAAAACTACAAATACCTGACCCTTAACGTTATAAACCTAGAAAATAGTTCCTTTAATGTTAACCTTAAAACCCAACCCTATGATCTAGGAGGCATCTACATACCTTACTATAAACAACCGGAGCAAGAAATAACGGATTCCGATATGGCGGATTACCAAGAAGGAGAACACGAAGGGTGAGGGTTTGAGTTGCGGCGGACCTTTCTGAACACCAAACAAATGGAGATTTTATACTACTTAGGAGCCGTGAAAGTGGAGTGAAGAAAGGAAGTTATAATTTTTTTTTGTGGAGAAGAGGTGCAGTTAATTTTTCTTCCGAGTTCTAACATGAAGGAACGATGCAACCTTTCATTCTGTCACAACAATTGTAGAACGTCGGATATAGAAAAATCCGAGAAAAAAATCTCAACCATAATCAAACCTTAAAACCTTGTGATGTGAGTTGTCGTGAAACGCCCCACGTTGCGGAAGACTTTGCCAAGTAAAGTCAAAACTTGAAGGTTGCAAACTTACTCTCTTGAAAACTCAAAATTACAAGTTAATTTAAGTGACACTAATCTACTTTTATTCTTAAACTAACATGCAAATTAAGAGATGAACAAACAGAAATCTAGGCGTAGCAAGTAACCTAAATTCTTTTAAGTTTGAAACTTGCAGAATTATCGATACATGAAAATACACAAGCTCAAAAAGTAAACAAGTTGAGAATTCTAAAAGTAAAGGATAAACCTCACAATTTTAAAATAATGAATTATGAATTATTAGGTGTCAAAATTCTCCTATTTATAAAAATAGGGGAATTTGAAAAGTACAAGAAATAGAAAAGGAAAGAACTAGAATTAGAAACCAAACAAGAGTTGGAATCCTTTTACGAACCAAAATCGAAAGAAGTGCGAAAGTGGCAAGTGAAATTTTCGGTTATTTCCTTTATGGGAAATCCGAAAAATACCAAGAAAATTAAGAATAAAATGAAAGTTTGAATTTAGTATCTTGAAGAGAAAATCCAATTCAAGTTGTAAAAGAAATAAAGCAACTAAACCAAATAGGAAACTAATAATTAAGTGAAGTTGTAAACAGTTTTGGAAACTTGACTTAAATTACAGATAAAACTAGAAAAGAAAAAGGAAAACATGCACTTTCCAAATCCCTCCTGGGTTCTTCTTGCAACTTGCATAGAATGCAAGTTCGGCTGCAATGGCGTGTGGATCCATTGAAGAGGCGGGCTGCGATTTAGGCCGTGGCAAGAGCCTGTGATGGCGCGGGCTTGAATCGTTGGTAGTGCTATCGCTCGCCGTAACAAAATATAGTAAATTACTACCAGACCTGCAAAATAGCAAAGATTAGCACAGTGGAAAGCAGGGTCAAATCCACAGGGAACAGAGTGATTATTATTCTTAATCCTACTGATTTCAAGCAATTGTTTGGTTAGCAACCACCTTTGTGCACCGGAATGCCTTATAAAGTCACTTGTGATTACTAAGTAAAAACACTAATGAAGGAGATTAAATTATCAAATTTATAAAAGCAATCCAGCAACATGCAAATACACAATAATCTCATGCATGTCAATCACAAACTCAAAGATATATTAATTAGCATGTATCAAGCAGTTATAGATTACCGTGAATAAGCACAGACATAACCCAATTCTCCCTTATTTATCGACAACTACCGTGAATAAGCACAGACATAATTGTACTCTAATTAATATAGAACAGGCCGGAAAAGCTGACACCCATTAACTATACCAACAACATTAATAATTAGAAGAACCTAATTCTAGTTATTCCTAGCCGCGTCACCAGTTTGGAATTACTAACCCTTTACCCTGCATTACGTGACGGTAACTTCACCACTAATTAACCTATCCACTAAATGACATGAAGTAGTGAGACGGATTAATTGGTTCTACTGAATCTACACCAGTTGATCAGGTTCATATAAATTCAAATAATGAGATATAGACACCCAGAGTGGAAGGGAACACATGCATATTAATTACGAACAATTCAGTTTCATGACATGCATAGATTAATTGCTATTTACATTATGCTGGATTTGAAGATTTAGCTACTCATATTAATTAAATTAATTAAATAATAATTATATAAGGTAAACATATTAATATAATTAATTAATAAACTAATAAGCTAGTGGATTAACTACTGACGGAAACCGTAAACAATTCGCATGCACATATTAACCAAACTCATTAATTAACTCTACTGGAACTTACGGGTTCAATCAATTAATTAATAAACCAATTCACATGCATGAACTATAATTTAAAATAATTGACTAATGCTACTGACTATTAATTAATCGATCACAAATCCCACTACTGATCGAAAAGAACAAGTGCATGCATGCAAGCCACTAACAATTCATTACTACTAACTAATCGCATGCATGCATTAAACTTCTACTGGCTACGGACGCAATTAATCAATTGAGAATTAAAATAACACTCAGAACCGAAAGCAATTAACAATTGCAATTGAAGGGAAAGAATTACTAGATTAACGCAAACCAATGTCGGCGGTGGAAGAAAACTTCAACGCCGGTGAAATCCTTCAAGAAAAACCAAACTACTCTACTGCTGCCGCTACTCTTCTACGTACGTAAACAGAACTCCATAAAAAATTGATACTAATCGGAATGAATCGGAGTGCCTCATTCTACCCTATCTCTGTCCATTTATAATGTGCAGAGTTAGTTTAATAAAAGAAAACTAAAATATTTTCCTAAGAGATAGAATTAAACTAGGAAATAATAACTAAGGCAGCATAATTAAAAGAGGAATAATGTATTATGGTAGGAATAAAATTCCTACAAGTGTCACAAGTCGACTTAGAGTAGGAAACACAGTTCCATAATGACTCTTCGTTACTTGCATCAGATGTAACTCAGATCTGGCAGGTGAATTAATTCCTTCTGGGCTCTTTCTCTTCAGACTCGATTATGCTCCCTCCTATTGGGCCTATTCGTGTGTCATGAACCCAATAGAAGACATAGGAAGAACCCGTAATAGTTTCTCGACTATGCAGATGGCCTGTTGGGATGTCGGAACTTGATTTCTGCATTCTTTTGTAGTTCTCCTACACATCAACACTCGTCACCTAAACCTGTATAATTCATCACAAATAACTGCAAATACTCGTGAGATCTGCGAATTTAAGCCTTATAAATAAACACGTAAAGACACACATCAAATACTCTCACACTTGAATAACGCTTGTCCTCAAGCGTGAAGTGAAGAATTAAAACAAGTCTTTACTTTGTTGTTTAGGACTCAACAGATACGATAACACACAAGTAAAAGAACATAAAGCAAAGAGTAGTGAATAGATGGAAAGAAAAGACACAACTAACTGGAGACTCTCATGGACTCAACAAGAATTAGACTCAAGCACATATTTTTGCTTGCCCATAATATAGAACTGATCTTATTTGCACCACAAGAATTAAAATCGATTAAGTTATATGCAAGCTACCCAATCAACCAGCAAACCATAACCTGTTGAAGTAAACACAGCTTAACCAAATAATTCCTTGCAACACTCTATAGGTAGTGATGCTCACAATCTAACATATTGAAACAATTTGGGACACTCACTCTCCTAGTCTAGCCGGATCTCTCAAGCTTGACCATTTGACCATCGCCACAGTTGAGTTACATGATGTACCCCTGTCAAGAACAACCTCAAAAATATTTGGACGCAATGGGGCTAGGGATCTGTATCTGGTTGGGCCCTATTGGGTTCTAAGGTCATTATTGATCCAAACAATCCAGTGTGCATGAGAGAGAACTTACTGTTTCAGAAACACAGCATCATTAACATCCGCTAAGGTAGATAGAACACATGTATTTTCTTCCGAGTTGGAGCTGCACTTGCCCTCTTTCTTTACATTACAAAATAGTACCATATATTTAACAAAGAGCTCACATAATCAGAATTTTACTGCTCTTTACAGGTACATCATCAGATCATCTGCCCAACAACATGTATGCTTTGCCTAATTTTTAACCTTCAACACATAGACAAGCTCCATATCAATCAAACTATAACCAGAAATTGTGGTCTTTATTTACTTAACCACTGTAGAGCCTCCCCTAAGGTGAGCCGAACATGCATATGACAACTTCACAATTGATACCTTCTTCAATAACAATGTAGGGCAGCAAGAACAACTTATCATGATCATTATGCACACTGGGGGAAAAAAGGAGAGTTAAAACATAGGCCTTGGCTATATATATATATAGTGACTTTTTTTTTGGAATGGTCAAGGCTACAATTGGCTTACTAGGGGATAACTGTATCGGTAGGTTTAGAAATTCAAGCCAAAAGAGTTACCCTAGACAGGTCCCCCGTCATCCAGTTATACAACATGCAAGAACCATCTTGACAGTCAAAATAGGCAAACAAGAGAGCTCCCACCTCACAACATCCATGCAGGCTTAAAAACATTTTTTTTAAGTAGGCTAAGAAAAAGGAATATTTTAGCTAAACCATGCCTAATCAACAAGTTCAAACCGATACCACAACCATTTAGCATGCATATATCATGATCTATTTTTCTTCTATGGTGCTTTTTTCAAGTCAGAGTTTATCTTGGGCATAACAACAACTGGACTCATAAAAAAAAACAATTGACAAGTGCATGACTCACAAAGCGAAAACAAAACAAAATAAGACACAAAAGAAAAGAGATAGATAGAATAAGAAAACAAAGACCAAAGGGATCACAACACCCTCACACTTAAAATCATGCTTGCCCTCAAGCATGCGATAAGATTAAAGTAAGGATTACACAAAAGCCATGCAAAATTATAGTGGACAAGACTCTAGAGGACAACACACATGTATACAAGACTTTACATAAAAGAAATGGGGAACTCACTTAGGGGGGTGCTGGGTCTGATGAGTGAGAGAGGGAGAGTTTGTCTCTTTAGTTAATGTAGTCCCCCATGGTCAAACCTTGTCCTAGTGGGAAAAGTAAGTCCGTGTTTGGAATAATTCCAATTCTTCCCAGCATAGGACCCGCACAATTAAAAAATTAAAAAGCAGACCAAAAATAAGAGGATACTAAAATTGGCGGAAAAATATGAGGCGTGGGCCCCACCGCCGATTTTTTTTTTTGTGGTAAATTGAAACAAAAAGGTGAAGAACTAAAACACCAAAATTAAAAACTTGGGTTGCTTCCCAGAAAGCGTCGTTCTTTAGGCCCTGTTTGTTTTGATTCTCAAAACATGGTTTTGAGAAAAGTTTTAATTTTATAATAATTTTTCAGCATTTTCAATACACCTTTTTACATTTTTCAATACACCTTTTTACTTTCCCAATACAATTTTAATATTATAAAATCAAAATAAATCTCAAAACCATGTTTTGGAAATCATACCACACAGGGCCTTATAGTCTTAGGCTAGACTCAGGAATTCTGTTAGTGATTTGGGCAGATCCACAGTGGACTTGCTTCCACTGTTTTGACTTGAGCTGGATCATTAAAATGCTTGAGACGTTGCCCATTGACTGTAAATTTCCTCCCAGTTTCTGGGCTGAATACCTGCATTGCTCCACTTGGGCAGACCGACACTATGTCCAGGGGCCCATACCATTTGCTTTTCAACTTTCCACCTATGAGGCGCATTCTGAACTGAAAAAGCAAGACTTTTTGACCGACGTGGAATTCTTTTTGCCTGATACACCTGTCGTGCCAAATCTTTGTTCTATCCTTGTACCATATGGCATTGTCATATACGTCTAGCCTTAATTCCTCAAATTCCTGGAGTTGAAGCTTTCTTTCCTCCCCACACTTGGTTGCATCCATGTTCAGCTTTCGAACCGCCCAATGGGCCTGTGTTCGAGTTCAACAGGTAGGTGGCACATTTTTCCAAAGACTAAGCGGTACGGGGACATGCCGATTGGGGTTTTAAATGCCGTTCGATATGCCCATAGGGCATCATTCAACCTTTGACTCCAATCCTTCCTTGAGGTGCTTACTTTCCTCTCCAAGATGTGCTTAATTTCCCTGTTGGACACCTCAGCTTGACCATTGGATTGTGGATGGTATGGTGTGGCGAGTCGATGATGAACTCCATATTTCTTCATTAATGCAACGATAGTTCTGTTGCGAAAATGAGTGCCTTGATCACTGATGATTGCTCTTGGAACTCCGAACCTGCTAAAGAAGTGAGTTTGAAGAAAATCTGCAACAACTTTAGAATCATTAGATCGGGTAGCTTTTGCTTCCACCCATTTCGAAACATAATCACCAGCAAGTAATATGTAAAAATTACCACATGAATTTGGAAAGGGTCCCATAAAATCCATTCCCCATACATCAAATATTTCACAAACTACGATGGGAATTTGAGGCATCTCATCTCTCTGAGAAATGTTTCCCATTCTTTGACATCTGTCGCAATTCTTACAAAAAAGATATGCATCTTTATTTAGACAAGGCCAAAAAAAACCACTGTCAAATACCTTTCTCACTGTTCACTTTTGGCTAAAATGGCCACCACATGCGAAGGTATGGCAGTGATGAAGAATCTCTTCCTGTTCCCATTCAGGAACACATTTTCGGATCACCTGATCTGCCCCAACTTTCCATAATTCGGGTTCCTCCCAGATGTAGTACTTACTGTCATTGATTAGTTTCATTCTTTGTGCATGTGTGAGCTCAGGTGACAGTACGTTAGCTACAAAATAATTAACAATAGGAGCATACCAAGGGTCAGAAATTTGTTTACCTGTCGTGGAGACGTTCATATAGTCGAGCACTTGATAAGGGTGTTCTTCTGGGAAAGTCTCCTTGATCGGTATGCCACCTTCTGGAATCACCAGCCTGCTTAAATGATCAGCCACATTATTTTCTGCCCATTTCTTGTCCTTTAGTTCCCAGTCAAACTCTTGGAGCAGCAAAATCCATCTGATTAGTCGGGGCTTGGATTCCTTCTTTGTTAGCAAGTGCTTCAGTGCAGCATGATCTGTATAAACTACCACCTTCGATCCTAATAGGTACTGCCTGTACTTATCAAAGGCAAAGACCACAGCTAACAGCTCTTTTTCCGTAGTGGAATAATTGCACTGGGCTGGATTTAGTGTCTTGGAGGCATGGTAAATTGCATGACTCACTTTACCAATCTTCTGTCCAAGAACTGCCCCAACTGCGTAATCACTTGCATCACACATCAGTTCAAATGGATGCTCCCAGTCTGGCGGTCGAATGATGGGGGCAGAGACCAGCTTCTCCTTTAGGACATCAAAAGCTTGCTTGCAGTCATCCGTAAGGTCAAACGAAACATCATCCTTTAGTAGCCGAGTTAACGGTTGTGCAATCTTCGCGAAATCCTTGATGAATCGACGATAAAAACCCGCATGGCCAAGGAATCCGCGAATCTCTCTTACATTTGTGGGATAAGGGAGTTTCGCAATCAGGTCCACTTTGCCTTTGTCCACCTCAATACCTGCCTTGGAAATCTTGTGACCGAGTACAATTCCTTCCGTTACCATGAAGTGGCACTTCTCATAGTTGAGAACAAGATTCTTCTCCACACACCGCTCAAGGACTTTGTCTAAGCTCTCCAAACACTCATCGAAGGAATCGCCATAAACTGTGAAGTCATCCATGAATATCTCTATGCACTGCTCGATCAGGTCTGCAAATATACTCATCATGCATCGTTGAAACGTCCCAGGGGCATTGCAGAGTCCGAATGGCATTCTGCGATAAGCATATGTTCCAAAGGGGCAAGTAAAAGTTGTCTTCTCTTGATCCTCATTGTTGACCCAGATCTGAAAGTATCCACTATACCCATCTAGGAAGCAGAAAAACATCTTCCCAGCTAACTTTTCCAGCATTTCATCAATAAAAGGCAAGGGAAAATGGTCCTTCCGTGTTGCTGCATTGAGCTTCCTATAATCAATACACATTCTCCACCCTGTCAAGAGTCGCATGGGTACCAACTCATTCTTCTCATTCTTTACTACTTCGAAACCCCCCTTCTTTGGGACCACATGAACTGGGCTGACCCATTTGCTGTCAGAAATTGGGTAAATTATTCCCATTGCAAGGAGTTTCAGGATCTCTTTTAGCACTACCTCTCGCATGTTAGGGTTTAACTTGAGTTGTGGATCTCTGGTGGGCTTGGCATCGGGCTCCATAAAGATGTAATGCATGCAGATATCTGGGCTGATTCCTGTTACATCAGCTAAAGTCCATCCGATTGCTTTCTTATGTGTTCGCAACAGACGTATTAGTCTTTCCTCCTGGCAAGTAGTCAATGCCTTGCTAATGATTACAGGCAAAGTCTCGTTCTCCCCCAAATAGGCATACTTCAGATGCTCTGGTAGCGGTTTCAGTTCCAACTTTGGGGCTTGGACTAATGAGGGAACCGGCTTATCTGCAGGGTTCTGCTTGGGTACACAAGGTGCTGACCTTGTACTGGATACTGCATCAACCGCATACAATGACATTATGGTCTCCCTGACTTCATCATTACTCATTTCTCTTGCGTCGAAATCTGTCAGATTCTGTGTAAGGACCATCTCCAGCTTATCCTGTAAAAAATGCGTCTCAAGGTGTTCTTGGACGAGCGGGTCAATTATATCGACATTATACACATTCTCAACATCCATTGGCTTTTTCATGGCATCGTCGATGCTAAAGGTATGCTTTTCACCGTAATAATCCAGACAAATCGTCCCATTATAAACATCAATAAGAGCTTTGGATGTCTTAAGAAAAGGTCGACCCAACAATACCCCTGCAGATTCCCTAGAAGGGCTACTACCCATTTTTACCACATAGAAATCACCTGGATATACAAATGAATGCACTCATACTAGAACATTTTCAAGCACGTCCTCAGGATACACACATGATCTATCAGCTAACTGTATCACAACTTGGGTATCTACTAACTCAACACTAGTTAATGTCAAATAAATAGATAGAGGTATTACATTTATTGACGCACCTAAATCACACATGGCATGATCAATTTTCTTATCACCTATAGTGCATGGCAAAGAGAACATACCTGGATCCTTGCATTTAGGGGGCAACTTTTTCTGAATAACAGCAGACACATTCTCGCCCATGACGATCTTACTAGCTCCTCTTGGTTTCCCGGCCATGAACTCCTTCAAGAACTTCCCAATGGGTGGAATTTTAATGGCCTCTAGGAAAGGTAGATTGACCTCCATCTTCTCAAATACTGCCAGGTACTTACTTAGATCCTCCTTGGGCTTTTTCTTTTTGCTGACCAAACTATTTGGGAAAGGGGGTAGGCCGTACGAATTTCCCCCTTTTAGACTCAGCCTTGGCATAGGGTGCTCTTCAATTTCAGCTTTCGCAGACTCAGCAGGTACTGGTTCCTTCTGTTCAGGTTCAGATTCTCTGGTCTGCTTGGGTTGCTCGACCATGGTCATAGGGACCTTCTTGGTTGCAGGCTCCAATACCCTCCCACTTCGTAGGGTGATCTCATTGACGTTTTCTTTGGGTGGTAATTGAACCTGTGACGGCAGCTTCCCTTGATTACTCCTCAATTCCTGCATGGAAGCTGACAGCTGAGATATCATGTTGGCTAGGCTGTCGATACTAGACTTCTGTTCCTTCTGCTGGTCGAGTATGGTACTGATCACATCACCAGAATCTTTACCATTTCATTATGGTTGGTACAAATTATGGCCCTGCTGGAACCCTCTCTGCTGAGGTGGTCGGTATGCCTGATTCTGATGCTGATTCTGGTACTGGTTCTGGTGACCCTGATACTGGGGCTGCTGACTTTAATCCTGGCTGCCTGGTTCAGTCCATCTAAAACTGGGATGATCTTTCCACCCTTGATTATATGTGTTGGAGTAAGGGTCCCTTCTCTGATGTGGACCATTCCAGTTCCCAGCAGCATTTGCTTGGGCCAGGGGGTCGGTGGGTGCAAGGTTACACTTATGGGTTGGATGTCCCATATTTCTGCAGATTCCACAAACTTCCTCTGTCTGCACCTTATTCGTTCCAGCTACCATTTTAGTCATCATCTCAGTCATCTTTCTCATTTCGGTTACCAGCTGAGAGTTGTTCTGTGTCATGTCATCCTGCTCAAGAGGTCCCACATCATCAATAATGCGCACTTCGGTGGTCCGCTTGGCCAGATGGATGCTGGGTTCAGCAAAGTCATTACGTGCTTCCAGTGTCTCCTTTATTATTTTACGAGCAGATGTGGCAGTATTATTCAGAAATGCACCACCACTGGCGGAATCCATATGCATCCTCTCGACTTCCGTCATTCCATGATAGAAGAACTGCAGCAACTCACCATCCGAGTACCTATGGTTTGGGCAACTGTCGCACAATCGCTTAAATCTGAGCCAATAGGTGCGGAGGGACTCATCATAATCTTGTCGAATCCCACTTATCTCCTTCTTCACTGCATTAGTCTTCGTGGTGGGAAGTAGTTTTTAAGGAAAGCCTCCTTCATCTCCCCCCATGTAGTGATGGAATTTGGCTCTAGGGAAGAGAACCACATGTTGGCTTCGCCTGTCAGGACAAAAGGGAATGCCACGAGGTGGAGCTGCTCCACAGTGGCTCCTGCTGGTAACTTACCCACCTTGCACCCCTTGACGTACTCACGCAAAAAGCTGTGGGGATCCTCTCCTGGCCTACCACGGTACCTTGGTAGCACACTCAACCAACTAGATTTGAGTTGGAAGTGGCCCGTAACATCAGGCATTACAATTGCTGAAGGTTCATCCTCAGTGTCGTGGTTGCTTAGTTCCTTCAGAGTGGGCTCCCTAGGAGGAGCAAGGTTCCTTTCATCCCTTCCTTCTTCTCTGGCAGGTTCTTCTGCTCTGTTTCCCATCTTAGAATATGTAGCACACTTAGTTTCAGATTTGGATATTGGTTTGGAACCACTATCTTCTTGGGCAAGCAGAGCACTGTCAATAGCCTCCTGGCGTCGTTTCTGAGCTTCTTTCTTTAACCTTTTACAAGTCTTCTCAATCTCAGGATCGGTAGGTAACAATATAGGTTTTGACAACCTGCTCATACAACACCAAAACATCAAACGTATCAATAGGAAAAACAAAAATAAATCTATACGCCGCTCCCCGGCAACGGCGCCATTTTGGTAGTGCTATCGCTCGACCTAACAAAAGATAGTAAATTACTACCAGACCTGCAAAATAGCTAAGATTAGCACAGAGGAAAGTAGGGTCGAATCCACAGGGAACGGAGTGATTATTATTCTTAATCCTATTGATTTCAAGCAATTGTTTGGTTAGCAACCACCTTTGTGCACCAGAATGCCTTATAAAGTCACTTGTGATTACTAAGTAAAAACACTAATGAAGGAGATTGAATTATCAAATTTATAAAAGCAATCCAGCAATATGCAAATACACAATAATCTCATGCATGTCAATCACAAACTCAAAGATATATTAATTAGCATATATCAAGCAGTTATAGATTACCGTGAATAAGCACAGACATAACCCAATTCCCCCTTATTTATCGACAACTACTGTGAATAAGCACAGACATAATTGTACTCTAATTAATATAGAACAGGCCGGAAAAGCCGACACCCATTAACTATACCAACAGCATTAATAATTAGAAGAACCTGATTCTAGTTATTCCTAGCCGCGTCACCAGTTTGGAATTACTAACCCTTTACCCTGCATTACCTGACGGTAACTTCACCACTAATTACCCCATCCACTAAATGACATGAAGTAGTGAGACGGATTAATTGGTTCTACTGAATCTACACAAGTTGATCAGGTTCATATAAATTCAAGTAATGAGATATAGACACCCAGAGTGGAAGGGAACACATGCATATTAATTACGAACAATTCGGTTTCATGACATGCATAGATTAATTGCTATTTACATTATGCTGGATTTGAAGATTTAGCTACTCATATTAATTAAATTAATTAAATAATAATTATATAAGGTAAACATATTAATATAATTAATTAATAAACTACTAAGCTAGTGGATTAACTACTGACGGAAACCGTAAACAATTCGCATGCACATATTAACCAAACTCATTAATTAACTCTACTGGAACTTACGGGTTCAATCAATTAATTAATAAACCAATTCACATGCATGAACTATAATTTAAAATAATTGACTAATGCTACTGACTATGAATTAATCGATCACAAATCCCATTACTGATCGAAAAGAACAAGTGCATGCATGCAAGCCACTAACAATTCATTACTACTAACTAATCGCATGCATGCATTAAACTTCTACTGGCTACGGACGCAATTAATCAATTGAGAATTAAAATAACACTCAGAACCGAAAGCAATTAACAATTGCAATTGAAGGGAAAGAATTACTAGATTAACGCAAACCAATGTCGGCGGTGGAAGAAAACTTCAACGCCGGTGAAATCCTTCACGAAAAACCAAACTACTCTACTGCTGCCGCTACTCTCCTACGTACGTAAACAGAACTCCAGAAAAAATTGATACTAATCGGAATGAATCGGAGTGCCTCATTCTACCCTATCTCTGTCCATTTATAATGTGCAGAGTTAGTTTAATAAAAGGAAACTAAAATATTCTCCTAAGAGATAGAATTAAACTAGGAAATAATAACTAAGGCAGCATAATTAAAAGAGGAATAATGTATTATGGTGGGAATAAAATTCCTACAAGTGTCACAAGTCGACTTAGAGTAGGAAACATAGTTCTATAGTGACTCTTCGTTACTTGCATCAGATGTAACTCAGATCTGGCAGGTGAATTAATTCCTTCTGGGCTCTTTCTCTTCAGACTCGATTATGCTCCCTCCTATTGGGCCTATTCATGTGTCATGAACCCAATAGAAGACATAGGAAGAACCCGTAATAGTTTCTCGACTATGCAGATGGCCCGTTGGGCTGTCGGAACTTGATTTCTGCATTCTTTTGTAGTTCTCCTACACATCAACACTCGTCGCCTAAACCTGCAAAATGCATCACAAATAACTGCAAATACCCGTGAGATCTGCGGATTTAAGCCTTATAAATAAACACGTAAAGACACACATCAATCGTGGTTTGGGCTTCACAGCTTGCTTCTGATTTTTGTTGGGCCAACTGGGAAAGCTTGGATGCTGTATGGATTGGCCCAAAGTGAGATGGAGCATGAGTTATGGATGAAGGGTTTTGCAGAGTCCACAGACTCTACAAAATAGGCTGCTGCGGAAATGGGCTGAGCTCTTCATGATCGTCTTCTATTTCTGTGATCACAACCGAACTGACCCTTTATCTCTGAAACCTACAGAATATGGGTTCCTATTGTACCGATCCTTCATATGGATTAAGTTAGCTTATGATGACCTCATCACTTTGTCTTACACTAAGAATCTCAACTTGTACTCCATAAATAATAAATAGGTCCCTAAGGTGAATTGACATGCTAGTGGCAACCTTGAACTCCCAAAACTCAGCTTTCTCTATTGCCTTCCACCATTTCGTCCAATTACTATTTGCAAATTAAAATATTTCATTTGCTTTAAATTGTGAAGAATAACAAACCCACCGCTGAAATCATTAAAAAAAAGAAGAAGAGAAGCAAACAACTGGGTTTGCAGAATAAATTCGGATCCAAAAATCAAACAACAAATGGAATTTACAAAATCAAAGAAAAGAAACAAGCATGTAAAGACAAAAGCAAATGTTGTATACCCGTTTGGCTGGGGGAGAGCATTACGCAACGATTGGAAATAGTAACATAAGGGAAAATTCTTCAATTCTTCAACAGTGACCACACTAACAAGAAAAAGTAAAAGAGGAAAATCTCAACCAAAATCAAACCCTAAAAGTTTGTCCTTCCACCGAAAATGTCAACTTGAACTCGATAAAGAGTAAATGCAAGCCAAAGGAGGAGAAAACTGCATAGGATTTTTGTATAAGTTTTCTTCGTTACCTATAAGTAAAGGACGCAACCCTGATATTTCTTTGTGTGTTTGAAGAGGTTAAAAGCCTGAAATTTAAGTTTAGAAGAGTTTTTAGCTGTCAGATTTAGATGGATGACCACCAAATGAATAACGGTCCTTTGATTTACTCACATCTCACAATTATGTCATCATATAGATGAAGTTGTTTATTATTTTAAATAATTGAGTTGCTAAATAGTTACAAACTACAAAAAAAAAAAAAAAAGGAAAGTTGAGTTGCCAAAAACTATACTACCCAAATAACTTATTGATCGTTGAGACTTTTTTGTTCTAAGAAAAAGCAATCATCAACCCTAATTTATTTTTCAAGTTTTTTTAGACTAGATTTCGTTTGAGTCATTTTTAAAAAATGACAATAATATATAATGGAAATGAATATAATTTTCTTCTTCTCAGACGATGGAACTAAAAATAATTTGACCATTCATTCTAGTCCATCACCAAACACAATGGATCAAGGTTTATGGTAATTGCATTACTACAAAAAGGGCCATTGGAGGCGCCCATTTGGAAACCCGCCTCCAATAGGGACATTTGAGGCGGGTTTCCAAACTCCCGCCTCCAAAGCCAACGAGAAGCCTACAGGAATGGAGGCTGGTTTTTGCGGCACCGCATCCAATATCAATTCGCAGTAGTTGGTTATTGGAGGCGGGTTTTCGTGGCACCCGCCTTCAATACTTGGACAGTTTTTCCAATAATGTGGCGAATATTCTCTTTTGTTTTGGATATTGTGTAGGCAGTTACTTGGAAAACATATAGGTAGAATTCTTATGATTAATATTTGAAAAGAAAATAAATAAATTAATATTTTTAATATGTTTTACTATATTATTAACTAATTGTGATGAATTATAAATTTAATAGGAACACACATGTTTTAGAGAGAGAGAGAAAAAATAATTAGTCCTAAAAAGAAATTAAAAGTTAAGAAAAATATTTGAAATTTGTGGAGGTTGAGTAAGAAATTACAACTGTTATAGAAAACAAATGTATTGACACTGCAAATTCTTTTGTAATACGATTATTATTTTGGTAATTTAAAAAAAAAAATCACAACTTTTATAGAGAACAAATGTGATGATTCTCAAATAAAAAATTAGTATAGTAATAAACACTCACAAATTTTAAAAGAAAATACATATGTATAGATATTATCAGTTCTATATGTAACCCAATGAGCATAAATGGATTGGTGGTAGATTAGGCTGCACAATAGTGCAACTTCCCTGCACACACGGGTCTGAAACTTGTAGAATTGGACGAGTATAACGATTTCAGCCTAGTTTATCGATGGAGGTTTGGAGGCAGTGCACTAGGCACCCGCCACCAATACTTCCATTGGAGGCGGATGCGCATAATGGAGGTGCTTGCATTGGAGGAGGTTGCTGGGTCACGAAAATAGCCTCCAATTGGGGTTAAAACCCGCCTCCACTAAGCATTTTTGGGGTAGTGTTAGCAGAGAGCAAGTTCTTGTATCAATCGTTCATGAAGATTTGCCTTTCAAAAAATTCACTATGTTCTATACTGTGGGGACGCAATTCTGTTGGGTTTAAACAACCCTTTAACTATTTTATACTATCGACTATAAGTTTCTAACCAAATTTTTTTTACAGTATACCGCTAATATTTTTTTTCCGAACTATGCCACTAATGTAACTTACATGTTGTCAATATTTCTATACTTTAACAAAAGGTCAAAAAACTCTTTCCCCAACAATTTGATGATTGAAAATGAATCCATGAAAAGATTGAATATTGTAGTTTGTATGGTTATGCCAATCATTTTTTAGTGTATAGCTTCGGGTCATTCTCGAAATTGCAAAATCAACAGCAGACATAGACAAAGAGACTGGTTAAATAGGTAGATTTATTCTGCTGACTGGGTTTGATATTCTAATAATTTTGATGAGATGGATGACAATTTGATCTCTAACTACCATCACTTCTGACCTTAATTTTAGAAATTGAAAGAAAATAGTTTACTTCTTTTCAATCTTTAATTTTGTAGTAATAAAATTCTATAGCATTAGCCCCTAATGATTACTCCGTCCGTTCCATTAGAAAAGTTCATTTTGAAAAATACTTTTTGTTTCAATAGAAAAGTCAATTTTAAAAGTTTTTACTCCTCATACCCTTAATAATATAATCATGTGTGGTCCACAATTATTCCATACTTAATAAGTAAGGTTATAAATGGAATAAAGAATGACAAATTAGTTGTTTTAAGTGGTGTAAGTAAATATTCATAATAAGTTGTATATTAGTCAAGGTGTACCTTTCTAATGGAACAAAGGAAGTATTTGTTTCTTAACTTATGAACTGAAAGCTAGTCAGGATTCAACATAACCAGTTTTCTTAATTATATATACTGGTTATAAATTAATTCATCTAAAGTTTCTTATATTTTATCTTCATTAAATTGTTGAGAAACCTATAAAAGGAAAATAAGTAATTGTTCAATTGTGGTGTATATATATATATAGTTATATATGTAGAGGGTTGAATTTTTTTTGCAAAATCAAAGAGGTGCATAGCAAAAAAATTCACAAAACCCAAATGTGTAAGTATGATATTTCAACTGTTAAATTCGATACTTGTTTTTCTTTTCAATACATGTGTTTAGACACATCAGAAATTAAACTCATACACAAGAGACTAAACTCAATAGGGGATACGTTACAAACAAAACTTGATGCTTGATATTTTAACAACTAAACTAGTAATAATGATATATCAGAGACTAAATTCGATAAACCATAAGCTTAATTCAATAAGCCATACACCATATGCTTAACTCAATACGTGATGAACTCACTACTACAAAAAGGGGCTTTAACGGCGGTTTTTTCCAACATTTAATAGCGGTTATTTAAGAATTTGAACCAGCATCTATCCAGCAGCCGTAGAAAGTTTACATAACCGCAATAGAAATGAGCACTTTCTATGGCGGTTTCGTTGAAAGCCGCCGTAGAAAGTCCTGAACTTTCTATGGCGTTTTCCTTACCCGCCATAGAAAGTTCTAAGCTCTCTCTAGTTTAGAGCAAACATGCTTCTAAAAGTTTAAAATAAATATATAAAATATTGCCAAGATAGAAGTAGAAATCATTATTACATTACAATGGGATATCCACAAACATTCATACAACTATAATGTCAACAAGTTTCATTACTATCAAAACAACCATCAGATACAACTTGGCTAATGCTCCACAATATAACTAGTGCATAATTTTCTCATAGCATCTATATCCTCAATGATTAATGGAGTTCGGTCGATCTTGAAGTACTGCCACAGAGAATAAAAACAAATTTAATTGAGTAGCTAAATGAAATACAATCAAATGGGTTATGCAAAATCAAAATAAAATACCTTTTCATGAAAAGAGCCACACAAAAGATACTAACAACTTTTCTTAAAAAAGATACCCGAAAATAAGGCAAACAAAGGTGTAAATTCAAAAAACAAGTGACATTATACACTCTAAACGAAAGGAGACACACAAAAGAGACTAAGAAAGGTAAAAATTTTAATAAAAAGTGATATTTTACACTCTATGTATAAAAACAAGCATTCTTTTCATGAAAAGAGCCACACAAAGGAATACTAACAACTTTTCTTAAGAAGATACCCAAAAATGAGGCAAAGAAATGTGTAACTTCAAAAAACAAGTTACATTATAGACTAAACGAAAGGAGACACGGAGACACACAAAAGAGACTAAGAAACGTTAAACTTTTAAGAAAAAGTGACATTTTACACCTTCAATTTATTAAAACAAGCATTTCACTCATTATCAATAAAGAAGACACACAAAATAGACTAAGAAAGGTAAAACTTATAAGAAAAAGTGACATTTTACACTCTCCATGTATAAAAATAAGCATCCTTTCAATGAAAAGAGTCACACAAAAGATACTAACAACTTTTCTAGACTATCCATGTATAAAAACAAGCATTTGGCTCTCAAAGTTCCCAAAAGTGAAGTACTAAATAATGACATAGCTTATAGTCAGCAACACTTCTATCAAAACATCCAGCTTCATAACCACCAATCAAAACCAAACAATTCAATCATTCATCATCTCACAAAACCCAAATTTAACACTAACAATAAACTCTAGGCCAATCACAATAATCAAGTAACAATATAATTTCTAAAGCTAAACTAAAGTTGAAACTATTCGGTATAGCCTTTTTTACGATTTGAAACCCACAATAATGACCGATTGTGGTGAAATTCTGGTGGGGGATTAAGTCCAAGTGGGGGGGGGGGGGGGTGATGACCGATTAAGAAACTAGCTCCAGAGTTGGGTGACGGCGGGTCTAGGAATCTACTCGCCGGCGGAAGAGCTTCGAGGAAGACAAGATGGAAAATCGGCAGCGAGAGGATGGGCGCCGGCGACGATCCTTGCGGAAAATGAAGGGACTCGGCGGTAAGCTAGAAAGGAAAACAGAGGAAGCAAACAAGGGAAACATAAATTAATATGACTAGCTCGACCCACATAAGTTTCTATGGTGGGTTTTGTTAAAACCGCCGTAGAAACACACTTTCTACTGCGGTTTTAATTCAAACTGCCGTAGAAGAAACACACTTTCTATGGCGGTTTTAATTAAACCCGTCGTAGAAACACACTTTCTACAGCGGTTTGAATTAAAACCGCAGTAGAAAGTGTGTTTCTACTGCGGTTTACCTTAAACCGCCTTAGAAAGTGTCCAAAAAAATTGAGATTCCCGCGCGCACCTCTATTCCTATTAATTTCAAGTTTTTATTTTTTGTAAATTAACCCCAATTTTTTTTAATTTAATAATAAATATGCAATTTAATATTTATCAATTTTTATAGTAAAATTCATCATATTTATTAATTATATACAAACTCCAGCCTTTATGTTATGATAAACAATAAATAAATTTCAAATTTTTAGTTGACCAATCCATTATTTTAGGCCCTCAAAAATTTTTGAAGTATTGTTACATAACAAGTATAAGAAAACTTCAAAAATAGCAATTTTCATTGAATTACTAATAAGATTTTTACTTTTGAATTTCTATCTACTTATCTCTATTAAATAAAGTAAATCAAGAAATTCAATTATGTGAAAATAAAAATTCATAGCGGCACTTAATACTCTTCACAATTGGTTACAAGTATAACTCGATCAGTGTCGTATCCATGTAAAGTCTTAATTAATTGTCGATCGTTTATGTATCTCTCATATATAGGCTAATTAGATCTTCCTTTGCATCTATACCTTCTTTTATTAGAATTAAGAGTCAGAAAAATATAAAGAGGTGGACGTGCGTATTGCGCCTTACCCCTGTATATAAAATTCAGATGATGCAGATAATATGTTTAGGGTGAAGTGAATTTTTGGTCACGGAACTTTGTCAATGTGCAAAAATGATCACACAACTTTCAAAAGCTGATTCTTAGTCATGCAACTTTCAAAAATGTGCAAAAAAGGTCATTTTGTTAGGGATAGCCGTTAACTCTCTAACGGAAGCTAATTTTTTAGGACAAAATCATCCAATTTCCTTTTTCTTTGTATTATCTTTCAATTATTTTACTTTTATTAGTGAATAAACACCTAATCTTTCATTTTTTACATATTCTACTAAAAATAAATTTTACTGCATACACTACTACAGAATGGACTTTTAATTGCTATGCTTTAATGGCGGAAAGACCAAAATCGTCATTAAAAAGAAAGTACGGACTTTCTACGGCGGTTCTATATAGAACCGCCATGGAAAACATTATCTACGGCGTTTATTTGATAACCGCCGTAGTAAGTAACTTTCTACGGCGGTTATTTGAAAACCACCGTAGAAAGGGACTTTCTACGGCTGCTGTAAGAAAACCGCCGTAGAAAGTTGGGGACTTTCTATGGCGGTTTTCTTACAACCGCTGTAGAAAGTTACTTACTACGGCTGTTTTATTTCTAACCGCCGCAGAAAGTATGTTTCTGCGGCGGTTTTTAAAAAAATCGCCGTAGAAAGTGTGTTTCAAAAATCTTATTAGTAATTCAATGAAAATTGCTATTTTGAAGTTTTCTTATAATTATTATGTAACAATACTTCAAAAATTTTTGAGGGCCTAAAATAATGTTGTTTGTATATAATTAATAAATATGATGAATTTTACTATAAAAATTGATAAATAGTAGATTACATAGTTATTATTAAAATTAAAAAAAATTTGGGGGTTAATTTACAAAAAAGAAAAACTAAAAATCAATAGGAATAGAGGAACGGGCGGGAATTCACAATTACGGGCTTTCTACGTCGGTTGTAAGTAAAACCGTCATAGAAAGTAACTTTCTATGGCGGTTTCTTCATAACCGCCATAGAAATCAAGTTTCTATGGCGGTTTTAATTACAACCGCAGTAGAAAGTCCATTTCTATGGCGGTTTTAAACTTGATTTTTTTTTGAATTTTAAGGGTTTCTCTTTGTTTCCATTTCCATCCAACCGCGGCTTCCCCCTGTTTCCATCTCCAGCAAACCGAAGCCGTTCTCTCGTCGCCGGCGCCCATCCTCTCGCCGCCGATTTTTTCTCTTGTCTTCCCCCAAAGCCGTTCTTCCAGCGGCGTTGATAATAAGATCCGCCGTCACCCAACTCTGGAGATGGTTTCTTAATCGGCCATCACCCATCACTCGAAGTTAATCCCCCATCATAATTTCACCACAATCGGTCCTTATTGTGGGCTTCAAATCATAAAAATAGGTTATATCGAATAGTTTCAACTTTATTTAAGCTTTACAAATTTTATTGTTACTTAATTATTGCGATTTGCCTAGGGTTTATTATTAGTGTTAAATTCGGGTTTGGTGAGATGATGAATGATTAAATTCGGGTTTGATTAGTGTTAAATAGGTGGTTTATTGTATGTTCCATTTTATAATTTTCCTACTGATTTTGGTTTGATTTATTCTCAAAATTAATTAGGTTGAGATTGGATTTTTGTATATATATATTGGCTGTTTACTTCAGGATTATGTTGTTATTGTATTGTTCTTGCTATTAATGATTAAATTAATTAGAATTTGATGGATGCACGCAAAAATTTTGTGAAGTTTTGTGGTTGTTCGGTTTATTAGCATGGAAGTTTTTGATATATATATATTTTGAATAAAGTTGAAATATATATATCAAAAACTTTCTACGACTATTCTTGCTGTTTTTGATATATATATTTTGAATGCAGAGATAGAAAATGAAATATTAAAATTTGTTTTTACAAATTTGGTACCTTCTACGGCGGTTTTGGAAAAAAACTCCATAGAAAGCCTAACTTTCTACGGCGGTTCGCTTACGAACAGCCGTAGAAAGCCTAAAGTTAGGCTTTCTATGGCGGTTCGCTTATAGAAAGCCTAAAGTTAGGCTTTCTACGGCAGTTCCTAAGCGAACCGCCGTAGAAAGTCCGAACTTTCTATGGCTGTTCCCAACCACCGTAGAAAGTCCATAACCTTTCTATGGCAGCCGGATAGATGGCGGTTCAAAATGGATGAAAACCGCCGTTAAATGTGCTAAATAACCGCCATTAAAGCCCCTTTTTGTAGTAGTACTAAAATAGTAATTATTCTTAATGTTATGATATATTTAAAATTTGATATGAATATTTTTGTTTTAATTATAGTATTTTTAATTTAAGATAGTTTAATATTTTATTTTTCATATTTAATTTTTATAAAAATAATTTAAATTTGTTGCCATCCTAATTAAAAAATTAGTTGGGCTCCTATTATGATATTTATAATATGTCATCTTTTAATGTTAACTGGGAGGTAATAATGTTAATTTTTAACTGGGAGATAACAAGCAAAGTAACGTTACTTTACTTGTTATCACCCAGTTAACATTAACATTATTATCTCTCAGTTAACGGTAAGTTCTAATCTTTTTTTAGGGCTTATTATTATTGTTCCTTTAATGGTAAGTCATTGATAATCACCAATGAATTATGAAAAAATGGTAAATATTATTGCTGCATTTATTGCTGCTTTCTTAAGGGCTTATTTTTATTATTGACTAATTTACCCCTGTCTAAAAGCCTCCGTTAGGGACTTCACGGTGGGGGTTAATAGAGTGACTATTTTTCCACATTTTTAGAAGTTACGTGACTAAAAATCAGCTTCTCGAAGTTATGTGATCATTTCTGCAATTTTGCCAAAGTTCCGTGACCAAAAATGCACTTCACTCATACGTTTAAATTTGAATATTACAAACATCAACATTGGAGTTTTAAACAACTGTAAACAAAAAGAAATTCAATTTTACTGAAAATTCGACAGAGTCTCAACTATAAATGTAACAGAACTCCCTATCAAATAAACATAAATGGTGAAGTTTTACACAACTTCAAATAATAGCAAATTCAGAAACACACTTTTTTGAGGGCCTAAAATTCAAAAACACACTTTCTACGGCGGTTTGAATTAAAACCGACATAGAAAGTGTGTTTCTAAGGCAGTTTAACTTCAACCGCCTTAGAAAGTGTCGGAAAAAATTGTGATTCCGGCACATGCCTCTATTGCTATTAATTTCTAGTTTTTATTTTTTGTAAATTAACCCCAAATTTTTTTAAAATTTAATAATAAATATGCAATTTAATATTTATCAATTTTTATAGTAAAATTCATCATATTTATTAATTTTATACAAACTCCATCCTTTATATTATGATAAACAATAAATAAATTTCAAATTTTTAGTTAACCAATCCATTATTTTAGGCCCTCAAAAATTTTTGAAGTATTGTTACATAATAATTATAAGAAAACTTCAAACGTAGCATTTTTCATTGAATTACTAATAAGATTTTTACTTCTGAATTTCTAACTACTTATAGCTATTTGAATAAAGTAAATCAAGAAATTCAATTATGTGAAAATAAAAATTCATACCGGCACTTAATACTCTTCACAATTGGCTACAAGTATAACTCGATCAGTGTCGTATCCATGTAAAGTCTTAATTAATTGTCGATCGTTTATGTATCTCTCATATATAGGCTAATTAGATCTTCCTTTGCATCTATACCTTCTTTTATTAGAATTAAGAGTCAGAAAAATATAAAGAGGTGGACGTGCGTATTGCGCCTTACCCCTGTATATAAAATTCAGATGATGCAGATAATATGTTTAAATTTGAATGTTACAAACATCAACATTATTGGAGTTTTAAAAACTCTAACCAAAAAGAAATTCAATTTTACTGAAGCTTATAAACCCTAAACCCTATACGTATATTCAATGGCGGTTATAAAAACCCCGCCATAGAAAGCAATTTTCCATGGCGGTTATTTGAGAACCGCCATGGAAAGGATCTTTCTATGGCGGTTATTAAGAAACCACCATAGAAAGTATCTATGGCGGTTTCTTAATAACCGCCATAGAAAGTAGGGATTTTCTATTGCGGTTTCAACAAATCGCCTTATATAAACTTTCTATGGCGTGATTTGTACAGCCGCCATTGAAAAGGCTCACTTACTATGGTGGTTTTTTTTATAACCGCCGTAGATAATGACTTTCTACGGCGGTTCAACATGAACCGCCGTAGAAAGTCCGTACTTTGTTTTTAATGGCAGTTTTGGTCTTTTTTGCCGTTAAAGTACAACCGTTGAATGTACTTTTTGTAGTAGTGACTAGATGCTAAACTCGATCACCGTATTTCAGTAACTAAATTGATAATCATGATACATCAGCAACTACTATCAATACATTTGAGGTTAAATTCAATACGTGATACACATTTATCATATGTTAAATTCGATACAAGTGCTTTCATAACATAATCGCTAGATTTCAGAGGTTGAACTCGATACGTACTCCATCGGATTGTTAGATGCGTCAAATACAAGTTTTTGTGTTTGTGTTTTGGTCAAAATTACGTGTCATCTATTAACTTATTTCTTTAAAAATTAAAAAATAAAATAAAGTGTATGGTACCTGATATAGATCTTTGATTTTATTTAAAATTTATATTATATATCATCATATTATTAGGCTAACGAATAAACCTAATTATATCACCTGTTAGACAAAAGCATTACATACGAATATCACTTCTCAAATTTTATTTAATTAGTAGTAACATGTTGATTTAGAAATGTTCATTAAATGTAGTTAATGTAAAGTCACTAGCATTTCTAATAAGAAAAACATCAAAGTATTAAAGAGAAAGGGTAAGTCATACTTCTCTTAATTTCATTTATTATAATTGACACTTATTTTCCCACAATTTATATAGATTACTTTTTCTGTAAATCTCCAAAATGGTATCATGACTAAGGTTTGTATCTCATTTTTGTTATGAATAATATTGAATGTCCATACATATTCTATTAACTATTACTATCCCCATTAGTATTTCACTACCCTATTAATCTCCCTAGTTAATTACTCATACAATTCTTTAAATCTTGTAATATGTAGAGTTTTCTAACTCACAATCTTAAGCCTTTAAATAGTGACTTAAGAGAGCAAATGAGATGATGAAGAATAGAAAGATTTCCTACCACTATTTGTTAGGAAAATACCCCTCAGGATCTTTAAACCACTTGTTAGAAGAGACATTCCAACAAAAACACTGCAGCGGAATTGAAAACAGAAAAGAAAACACAGCAATTTAACGTGGTTTAATCCATGGGAATACGCACTATTCCAAACAAACAGAGAATTTACAGAATAGAAGAGTTAACCTTTTCGCCCTCAATTCTATTCTACCCTTCCTCTCTACAGTTCTCTCCGGCACCCTTTCTGTCTAGAATGAGATCTGTCTACTGCTATCTATTCTACTCTTCATCTAGTCTATTACAAATAACGTCTATTTATAATAAAACTAGAGAAACCCCATTGGGCTTAGTTTCCTAATCTATTCAGAATTAGAAATCCTGGCCTAATACTAATTGTATTAAGAATTTGAGGAGATACCCCAACAAATTCTCCCTCGACTCAAAGTCCTATGTACAATAACATCATCTGAAGATGAGACTTGTTTCTTCTTCTTCGGCTTCAACTCCTCCTTTTGAATGCCAAACTCAGCACAAGACCCATTCTTCAATCACCAACATAGAAAATGTGATGATTACTCCTTGTCCCTTGCAAAATCAACTCATCTCCCTTGGACACTTTGCAGAAGTCTCTATCACCTGTGAATTTGTACCCATGAAAACATAATCTACCCAACGAAATTATGTTATCAGCACAAGTAGGCACATATTTCACCTCAGTTAATTTTCTCATAGCACCATTGCGAGTCTTGAGAAGTGTGGTACCAACACCCTCAATCTTCATCTTCTGACCATTCCCCATAACGATGTGTCCAAAATTTCCATTAGCCTGCAAAGTATCAAAACACGATCGAGCTCTACATATATGCGCAGATGCTGCACAATCCATCACCCAACCTGAGTTGCTTGACTTAGTATCCTTCATCATTAACAAATCATCATCCTCATGATACAACGCATTTGTGTTTGCTGAGTTGTCTATCTTCTCTTTGCCCTTCCCCTTCATTTCCTTCAAACTCTTCAAGTCCTCTTTCATCACAGGGTAAGTGTATTGGATATGACCCTTCTTCCCACAGTAATAACACTCTACGTTACTGTAGTCTCTCGGCCGAGATCGTCCATGAATGTCACTCCTCCCTCGCGAATGACTCCTCCCTCGATCAGAACTCTCTGCAACAGCTAGTGTTTCCTCTCCCCTAGGCATAATCTGCTTCCCCATTATCTTCTCATTCTCCCTCAGTTGCATAACCACATCATCAAGTTTCAAGCTTGTTCTCCCAACAAGCATTGTTTGCACAACCGGTTTATAAGACAATGGCAAAGAAGACAACAACAACAAAGCCTGCTCTTCATCTTCAACTTCCTCTCCTGTATTTTGAAGTCGGCATACTAGCTGATTGAACACATTCATATGATCATGAAAATTCCCTCCTTCATTCATCTTCAAGGTGTAGAGGTCCACCTTCATACACAACCTGTTCGTTAGTGACTTCGACGCATATATGCACTCCAACTTGTCCCAGATCCCTTTCGGTGTCTTCTCTTTCAACACACTGTATTTAATCTCTGGAGCAAGAGCAAGTCGAATCGTACTAACTGCCTACTTCTTCATCATATCCCAGTTTTTATCACTCATCCCTTCGGGTTTCTTATCTTCAAGTACCAAATCAAGATTATCTCGCACCAGTAAATATTGAATAGTGCACTGCCACATCGTAAAATCTGTCTTTCCATCGAGGAGTGGAGTTTCAAACTTCTTATCAGATATTTTTAAAATTTGATCCAAAAAACCTTAAATTATTTGAACCAAAATTAAATTATCCCACAATAACAAACCGCAAGGCTAAAACAAAAGCTGAAGCTTCAATAATCAGGGCCCACAAAGAAATCAGTCAACAATGCTTGGTGTATAGATCCTCCTGTAATAACAAAGCTCCTTCCTTTTGGGACCCGTTGTTTCTCTTAAAAAACAAAATTCACACCAATTGAAGAATTGGCTTCCAATCAAACTAAATTGATTAATCTAATTTCTTTCATCGGCTGGCCCACAGTCAAACACAACAAACCTCGATCAAATTAATTCAACTTACCAAACTAATGGTCTGCGGCGAAAACAATGCAAATCGGCCAAAAATCGCCCAAGCCTTCTACATGCAGCAACGGCTTACGGAATTAATTCTTCTATGGCAGTTCCAAGAACTGATATTCACAACTCATTATCGCTCTGCTTTCGATTTTTCTCTCTCTGATTTTTGATTCTCCTCTCCGGCAACTGTTTCTGATTTTCCTCTTATAGTTACTGGCTCTGGTATCACTTGTTAGGAAAAATATCCCTCAGGATCTTTAGACCACTTGTTAGAAGAGATATTCTAACAAGAACACTGCAGCGGAATTGAAAACAGAAAAGAAAACACAGTAATTTAACGTGGTTTAATCCACGAGAATATGCACTATTCCAAACAAATAGAGAATTTACAGAATAGAAGAGTTAACCTCTTTGCCCTCAATTCTATTCTACCCTTCCCTTCTATAGTTCTCTCTAGCACCCTCTCTGTCTAGAATGAGATCTGTCTATTGCTCTCTGTTCTACTCTTCATCTAATCTATTACAAACATAAAACTAGAGAAATTCTATTGGGCTTAGTTTCCTAATCTATTCAGAACTAGAAAGCTTGGCCCAATACTAACTATATTAGGAATTTGAGGAGATACCCCAGCACTATTTTCTCTCTTATATTTTGTCTTAGTATTTTATATATATTCTTCATGCTTCTATAGAAATATTATTGTGTGGATTTATAAGACGTTATCAGTACGATTAATTGTATTGTGCCTTCAAGGCAATTTAAATCTTTTAAAGATTTTTTATTAGCCATTCTAAAATGTTGTCATGACATCCATAATACGCATTTAAAATGTTTCCTTGCTAATAGATTAAGCAAGTAATAAAAAAATTATTGCATCCACCGTAGGAGAATAAGTTTCCTTATAATCGATTCTTTGTCTTTGGAAAAATTGTACGACAAGTCGTGTCATACATTACATTAGTTAATTTTTTCACCGCTTTCGCACAAATTCTCCTTTATGACCCATAATTTACACATTTTCAAGTGTGTGAAATATTCACCAAGGACTTATCTTTTAGGTATTGAACTCAATTCTACTAGAATTGTGTCTTTTCATTTTTCTTTTCTTCTTCTTGGGCTATCATTTATATCTCAACATTCATACACAGGCCCAGATTGATGATTCTCATTTTCTTTCATAATGGCAGCCACTGCAGCATAATCAAATTTATCATCGACGTTGATTGTTCATAGCTAGTTTCCATATTTAGTAGTCATGAAATCTCATTATTATCAGAATTTTCAGGTACCTCAGCTTCTTTCACAAGCTTATTACCTGTTATGCTGAGAAAACTCTTCACGAGTTTTTAATTTTGAAATATTCTACAATATCTAACACCTCACTTTTTACTTCTTTATCACTTGCTCCATCTTTCTCGAGGATTTTATTTTAAAACCGATTATCTACCGCACTTTGATGTTGCCCTTAATCATTTATTAGTGCTAGATAGCCCTTCAGTGTAAGACCCCGTAAATTTTCATATTAATTTCAATTATGTTAGATTATAAAGTTGTATAATTTTGTTGAGAATTTTCATTAAGAAATTTTAATTTTTGAAACGTAATGTTTTGATGTTTAATTTAGAGTTAAGATTTTAATTTAAGTGTAGGATCACGTTAAAAGATATCTGGAAGAAGATATATTAGTTTAATTTTGGGAATTATGGAATAGAAAATAAGAAAATTAGAAAATAAATGAAAAATGAAGAAAAAGTCGAATAGCGGTTTTACCCACCATTGGGAGTGGGTAAAACTGAACTAAAAAGTAGAAAAAAATCTCACCGCTTGAATAGCAGTTTTATCCAGCATTAGAGCGGGTAAAACCGACATTAGGAAACTGACAAAAAAATCAGATCGGTTTTTCCCACCGTTGGAGCGGGTAAAACCGATAGGGTTCTGAAAGTAAAAAAAATAAATTTCTCAAGTTCCAAAGGAGAGCTACGACCTAGGGGTCTAGCTTCCTAGGCTTTGGATGTGTTAGGCAACCTAGGAGTATAAATCGACTCCCTTTCATCCTCCCAAATCATCAAACCAACATAATCAAGAATCAAAAAGTTGAGAAAGGGAGAGAAATAGAAAAGGAAGAAGAAAGGAAGGAAAAGCTAAGCAAGAATGGATTTTTGGAGCTAGAATTTGGATTCTTCACTGTGGACTTCATTCTAGGAAGTATCAAGAATGTAGAGGTAATGAATTCCACAAGCTTATCACCATAGAATTTAGAGAAGATGCATGAAAATGGGGGAAAATATGGAGTTTATAGTTTTCTTAACATTTTAATCTAAATCTTTCAATTTTACGTTGATTATGTGTTATGGATTGTTAGGAATGGTGTAGGAGTATTGTAAGAATGATTTTGAGCAAAAAGAACTAAAGAAAAATAGTTTTCTTGGCCATTTGAATTGAAACCCGAAGCAAAAAAACTGAAGAACACATTTTCTGGGAATGATCGATTTTTACCGATCTTAAGTCGGGTAAAAATGACTTCCTTGGCTCAAGGAAGATGGGAAAAACTGACTTCAAGATGGATAAAACCAACTTTAGTATTTTCTAGAAATTTTTATCAAGACAAATCGGCTAAAACCGCCTTTGGAGCGGGTAAAATCGATATTGGGATTCTTGAAAATATCCCAATCGGTTTTTTCTGACTTCAAGACGGGAAAAAACCAATCTGTGAATTTCTAAAATAAGTCCCATCTGTTTTTACCAACCTGAAAACAAGTAAAACTTATCTTCAGGCTGGAAAATGAGTTTGATCGATTTTTGCCAATCTTCTTGCGGGTAAAACCGACCTTGGGAGCTGAGGAAATATTTTGAGCTATCTTAATCGATCTAATAGTGGGTAAAACCGATCCTTCACTAAAAACATAAAACACTTATGAATATGTGGATTGAACCCTAAAACTCTTAAAACTCTAAAATTAAAAATTTATTTTGAATTAAAGAATAGAGTCTAAACCTCGATACTAATGTACTACAGATCGGGTAGATAGTCGTGAGCTAGTATCTACGGACCCAGGTGAGTGTTCTCACTAAAGGGGTTAAATGTTTTAAATGAGTAACAAAATGAGTTAGCATGTTTTACTTATGATACTACTTATGTTATTCTAAGTCATGCTTTGAAATGCTTGTTAAACGTTGCCATGTAATGTGACGCTCATGTTTATGACTTTTAAGCATGCCTAATGAAATGTTTATACATGTTTCTAGTATATGTAAATGTTCTACTGAGTTACGTGTGTACGTGAGATACCTGTTAAACCTTGTCTTGTGAATGAACTTGTCGTATACTCCTGATTTAAGTGTTAAGCATCAAATGTATGTCTCGTGCACCCCTGTATGTGCACCCTGTTATTTGTTACTTGCGTGTTTCCTGTTACCTATTACTTGTGAGTCCATTTGGGGTCCCTAAAGCATGTTTAGTTCAATGAAATCGAGCGTGTCAGTGTTGGGCTTGAACGTTCAACTAAATGGCTGAAGATGTCCTATTCGGTATTATCTCGATGTATGGCACCTTGTCCCGTGCACCCCTGTATGTGCACTAGATCATTGGTGTAGTTAATGAGGATACGCACCGTGTATTGTGTCTGCCGCCAAAAGATTCCAGCACAGGTAAAGTATAATTAGTAATGCTTAACGAAAGATCACATAGATCCTCACTATAACTTGGTGGTTATACTCTTTCTATCCCTTACGTGTTCCCCCTTACTTGAGTAGGAAATAGTGTTATGTGCCGGTAATTGTTTACTTGGTAATGTTTTTAATAGTCCGACCTCACTGAGCTTATAGAATCTCACCTCTTAGACATTTTGCATGTAACAAGAATTAAGGGTGATATCATAGGGAAAGGTGTCAGGATTAGAGGATGAAGTTTCATACTAGGCAATTAAGGCTAGAATACTGAAATAGTTATAGAACTACACTTGTACCTTTTTGTATTATTGAAATAAAATATATCTTATTCCAATTCAGGGTATAAATATAGTGCTCTTTGTATTCTAAATGAATCCTGGTGCGAACCTTGCAGGCATCTTGGTCCTGACTCCCGCATGAAACAAGAAGGTTGGTCCGGGGGTGTCACATTCAGGGACATCAATTTTAATTGGAGCATTAGTAGCCAATATGCGTGATTCAGTCACACTTTTTAAGGTAAAAAAAGAACATCTGCCAAATGCAAATTGTAAATGAATTATCTTTTGAACTTCATGTTCATATTGCTTTATACGAGAATCATTGATAATTCACTCCAAGTAATTTTTTTTTTATAATGGGCTACTTTTTTTTTTCTTTTTTTTTTTTGCTCCCTTGATGTTGGAAAAACTGACTCATCAAAATGACAATCAGTAAAATGAGTAGTGCTAGTGCATAAATCTCTAACTTTAGTCTCAATTTTATAGTGGAGATTCATGCCCAACATCTATTTCTATCCTCCTTTCAGGTTTCATCTTTGTGCGTTGTGGTGAAGCAATCATAATATAAACCGCACGTTCAGAAAATTATAATATGAGAAATATTTTGGTTTTTGAGCAAAGTGATTTGTTGGGGAGAGAATTTATTAAATTTTATTGGCTTAATGCGAACAAATGTTACAGCATGCAATATAGCATGCCCCAAAGTATATATTGGGAGTTCCATTATTAAAAACAATGGTCATGTAAATAAGTTAATGCTTATAATGAAACGATTCTACTAGACCATTTCTTGTGTGAATATAAACAACAGAATATTCCACACTTATTCCAAAGACATGCAATAATTATTTAAATAGTAAGAAAACTCATAACCGAATTATCTCTACAAGTAATTTCGCAAACTCCATGTTGCCATTTTAAATAATAAACGTAATGTGACCATTTGGTTTATGAGTTTAGGGTTTAGCAAAAATAATCCTATTTTTCAAACAAGGAGGAGACATCATGTCATAAAGTTGAATATTCACAAACTATTGTGTTCAATTGAAAACTCCTCTATATATATTCTTAATAACTTTTTACCCCAACATTATATTTAAAACATCAAATTAAAATTAACTACATAAAAATCAATCAAGTTATAAATATTTCTTTACACATTTTTAATTGTATTACCTTTAGGATGCATGATTGACAAAAAATTCAACAACATTACATATAAAATCTGCTTATATCATTTTTTTAACTCTATGATTCATGATAGAGAATAGTAAAAATTTTGGTGTACATGACCAATGGCCTTTCATGCCACACCGATAATATTTGTTATCTAAAATTCTTTTTTACTTTCATCTTTCTTGTCACAACTCTCCCACTTCTGGTGGTGTTATGATTATGCACTTCTGATGTATTATTATTCTTCTATTTCTGGTGATGAATTCAACATATATAGTTGTTTAATTATGATTACAATAGTTAATTTAAAGCTCACTCCAACGATTGTGATTTTGTGTATTATATAAATGCATAATTATAATATTTACTTCAAGAAATGAAACCTTATGTATAGTAGGAATTCATGCCCCCTGTTACTTTAGAAAATGGAATTTTCACGCATAATATTGGTACATAACTGTCACATTTACTTCAGGAAATGGAGTAGCTTTATTGAAAGAGGCTTTTGAGTTTTTGACAAAACTCATTATTTTGTTCGAATAACGTATAATAAAAGAAATTTACATATTTTATTGACATCTATACAGTATATATATTTTATTATGTTCGGACACTTTCTATATATATTTTATTGAGAGATTCGGATCCTAATTTGTATTGACGATTTTATTTAGAACTCCTAAAAAGTATCAAACCATTATTGATTATTTAAACGATAATTTTGAATTGGAACTCCTGAAGAGATCCAAAATATTGTTGAATATTTGAAACAATAGTTCGAAACAAATGCTTTTTAAAAGACAACATTTGTCTTAGTTCGCAAATTGAGCACTTAGAAAAATGACATTTCTTTCCATCAACATTCTTATACTACTAAAGTGTTGAAACATTTCTATATGAATAAAGTACATAATTTGAGCAAAATTATGATTGCAAGATCATTTTATATGAATTAAAGATCTCTTTCGTCATCGTGATGATGATGAAGAACTCTTTGGTCCAGAAGTACCATCTTTTAAGGCTATTGGAACAATAATGCATCTTGCAAGTCGCACACAAATCTTAAAATATGCTTGCAAGTCATGAACTGCATATGTTTTTTTAGCCTGAAGGAACGATAAATATTGGGTCTTTATTTTTCAAAATACACAAGTCTAATCTTACAGGTTATGCAGATGTTGAGTATTTTACTGATCCTTTATAATGCTCAATCAAACCAACTACGTGCTTTCATGCAGTGGTATAGCTATTTTTGGGCGCTAAGTTCATGAAAGAAATCATAGCTGAATGCACGTCGAGAACAAGTTTGGCTAAGATCAGTAACCCATTAAATTTGAAAATCAAGTGGTTTGCTCTCATATTTTCCGAGAGTTCCTAGTACTTTGTTTAAAGATGATGTTACATGGATTGCTCAGTTGCAGGAATGATACTTCAAAAATTTATTCACTATCAACTTCAATATTTTGAAAAGTTGAGACACAATATCGGAAGGCGACAATTTATTGATGTGCTCAGGAGGGGGAGTTACACACTGTACTCTTTTTCCTTAACCAAGTTTTTTTTTTCCCACTGAATTTTTACTGATAAGGTTTTTTAATGAGGTAGTGTTGTACTAAGAAAATGTACTATTTTTCCTTCACTAGGTTTTTTACCAACTGGATTTTTCCTAATAAGGTTTTGATGAGACATTTATCTTAATAATGGACATTCAAAGGAGAGTGTTATGAATATTATTTAGTGAATGTCCATACATATTCTATTAACTATTACTACCCCATTGATCTCCCTAATTAATTACTCAGACAACCCTTAAATCTTGTAATATGTAGAGTTTTCTAACTCACAATCTTAAGCCTTTAATAGTGGCGTAAGTGAGAAAATGAGAGGATGAAGAATAGAAAGATTTCCTACCACTATTTTGTGTCTTATATTTTGTCTTAGTATTTTATTATATATTGTTCATGCTTCTATAGATATATTATCTATAACAATTTTATATTTTATAATATTTTTATCGTTATATATTTAGTTATTTTACTTTTCTAATCATCATTTATCATTCCTAACACATTATTAATATTTAATACATCAATTACTTTGACACTACACGTGAGAATAGTAGTTTTAGGCTCCGTTTGGACAAGTACTTCAAAAACATTTTTATAAAAGTGTTTTTCAAAAACATTTTATAAAATATGTTTTTAAAGTTTTTTTAATGAAATATGTGTTTGGACAAGTATTTTATGAAAATATTTTTTGCGTTAAAAATAGTTTAAAAGATGTTTGGACAACTATTTGAAAAAATAATATTTTTAAATTATATTTGATGCGAGAACTTATATAAAAATTACATCTACGGTATATAAACCATTTTTTTTTTTCTATTGGGTGGGCAGGGGCAGGGGTCCGAGACGTAGTCGCGCTCGGGCCAGGGAAAAGTCGGGGCCGGGTCGTGGTCCGGGCCTGGGTGGGGGTCGGGGCCAGGGTTAGGGTCGGGGTCGGGGTCAGGTCAGGGATTGGGGTCAGGGCCGTGGTTGGGTCAGGGCCAGGGTCGTGTTCAAGGTCGGGGACAGGGTCGGGGTCGAGGTCCGGGACCCGGGAGTGGTTGGGTTCGGGCCCGTGGTCGGGGTCAGGGCAGTGGTTGGGTCCGGGACAGGGGAGTGGTTGGGTCTGGGCCCATGGTCGGGGTTGGGGTCGTGGTCGAGTCCGGGACCGAGGAGTGGTTGGGTCTGGGCCCATGGTCTGGGTTGGGGTAGGGGCCGGGGTCAAGGCTTGGGTTGTGATCAGGGGCGGGGTCAGGGCTGTGGTCGGGGTCAAGGCCCGGGGTCAGGGTAGGGGTCGGGGATCAGGGCTGTGGTTATGTCCTGGCCTGGGGTCGTGTTTGAGGTTAGGGCCGGGGTCGGAGTCGGGGTCGGGGGCAGGGTTAGGGACAGGGCCAGGGCCCGGATGTGGGTTTGGGTCGGGTTTGGGGTCTGGGTCAGTGTCAGGGTCAGGGTTCGGTCCGGGTTCGGCATCGGGTCGGGGTCGGGGTTTGGGTCGGGTCCGGGGTATGGATCGGGGCCTGGGCGTGGTCAGGTTTGGGTTCTGGGTCAGGGGCGAGTTCGGGGGCTGGGTGAGGTCGAGGTGGGACTGAGGTCAAAACGTGGGCGGGGCTGCCGGGTTAGGGTCGGGGGCGAGGTCGAGGTTGAGGTCGGAACCGGGGTGGGTCCGGGGTTTAGGGCAGATCGAGGGCAGGACAGCCCAACCTGCGAGTTTAACTTAAAATGACTTTTAAAATTTTTTCAATATTTTATAAAACATGTTTACAGTGTACTTCAAAAAGTGTACTTTTAAAAACATTTTACTAAAAATTATTTTTTAAAAAACATTTTGCAATTTATTATCCAAACACTATTTTAAAGTTTTTCATACTTTTAAAACACTAAAAATGTTTTTGAAGTACTTATCCAAACGGAGCCTTAATGACTATTCCGATGATTGGGGATTCAAATTCCCCGTGCTCAAATCAAGAGCTATTCTAAAAAAGTATTCATAGGACGTAACTATCTCAAAAATAGTATTTCAATAAATAAATTTAAAAAATCCTCTAATATATATGTGTATTAAAACCCTCGAAATAGAGTTATACATTGAAATAATCCCAATGTAAATTTGAAACTTATAAGTTAATTTCTTATAAAAGAATCAATTATGTGAGACTAAAGTTTCATTATACAAATCAATCACTAATTGGATTTGATTTATGTTAATTGTATTAGTAATGCATCTGATATCAAATATTGGATCAATGATTGAATCGTTTGTTAACGGAAAATAAAATCATGCAGGTATATTTTAAAGGTTAAAATCCATAAAATCACGCAGGTATATTTTAAAGGTTAAAATCCAAAGGAAATTATTTTGGGATCGATCTTAGAATACTGGCGATGTCTCCATCTGAGGTCAACTTAGAGGAAACAAAATGTTTGGTAATTGTACAAATGTTGAAGACAAGAGGCACCCACAAAGCAGTTGAATGGTGTTACATGCCATGTGGTTTTTGTAGGTCACTCTGTCAATCGTCTTATCCCAACACCACTTTTGGGCCGCTGCTGTCCCTTACTAATATCATTGTCACCCCTTTCTCATGAGATTTGATCAAGGGTATGTTATTTAAGTTTTGATTTGGTTTCGTATTTTATTTTAACAGTAAATTTAATATATTATAATTAATTTTTATCATTTTTAATATAATTTTTTACTATTTAACTATACCTTTTTATATTTTTAAAATATTTTTTATATTATAAAATTATTTTCCCAAAACATGTTTTCAAACTTTGTCTCAAAACATCACTAAAGAACAGGCCCCAAAATTAACTGGTACCAATTCCAGATGGATGGTTGCTTCGTCTTTTTCTTTTTTTTTTTTTTTTTTCCCCCAATGTAAAGTACATTTTTTCTAACTAAGAAATAGTAGAAGATCGAAAATATCATGAAACTAGGTTTTCCTTTTTCTACTAAATGATGCAGGAAAAATGGAACTATTAATTTGAGTACATTTTCGATTCTATTAAAAGAGTTTTGTTTGAAGTTATACCCTACAACTAACAAATAGTTGTATAATCTTATAAATCTTTTAATGGAACGTAGGAAGTAGTAGTTAAGAGTACTAAATCGGTCCTGTGGGCACTGAACTTAAGGATTGTTGCAAATTTGCAATCCGTCCCCCAATTTGCAAATTTGCACTAAACTTAAGGAACGAGCAAGTACTCCAACGGTTGTGTCGCATAGTGAATCACCTAGAGGTTGGGGTTCAATTCTTATCTCTGTCAGTTCTTCCTAAGGACCCTACAGGCAGTTCTCCAACTTTGTTTTTTCCCTCTCCACAGAAAGTAGCGGAACTTGACTCAGTAAATTGGAGGGGCCAATTGTTTTTTGTAGGGGCCAAAAATATATTAATTTTTTTTTTGGACTGAAACATAAATATACCTATTAAATTTCTTTTTTCTTGTGGGAGCCGGGCCTATCCTAGCCCCCACTATGTTCCGCCACTGCCCACAGATCCTACCTTCAATGTAAAGGATGATAGGACTAGAATAGTGCTAAATTAAAAAAAAAAAAAATACTCTAAATAATCTTTGAACTTTTGATCTACATTTCTGTATAATCCTTTACATTCCCACCATGAAAAAAAAATGGCGCCAAAAGCACGACTTATACTGTTATTACACATGAATTCATTAAAGAGTAAATATAAAAATTCATAAAAATTTAGAAATATAAACCAAGTGCAATAACTATCAAAAGATGTAAATCAAAATTCAGAGACCAATTACCGATGTCTGTTTAGTGAGTTTTTTTGGGCACAAAAGTGATCAGTTAGGGACAATATAGAAATGTAAATAAAAAATTACTCAAAGTAATTTTCAAGTGATTTTAGATATCTCCCCTCTAGCTAAGGATTTGAATTTTTTATTTTATGAATAAGTTTTATCATTTTTAATATATCCTTTTATATTAAAAATATACTTTTTTTGGGGGGAGGGGGGGAACCCCACTTTCATAAATGCATAAATTTTTATTTTTTATTTTTTGAAGGCAATGCATACAATTTTATCCAAAGGGAAGGGGGCAAAAATGAAACACAACAGTATTCCAAAATGATAAAATCATAAATATGCAAGCAAATAGGTTAACTTAGAATTTTACACTCACATTATTATTTCAACAAAATCTACTAATAATTCATTAATCATTACCGACTTTTAAGTATAAGACAAAATGGTTTCTTTAAAGTCCATCCTAAAGGTTCAATTTCTGCATAATTTGACATCTTTGTGGAGTTACTAAATTGTCCTCCTAAAATCTGTACAGTATAAAATTAAAGATTGAGCGATGGTACCCTTCTCACGTGATCTCCAAACAAAAAAGTCACCCTCCCGGTCGACTCCTTTCGCCATTTCTAAGCAACGATTTTTGTAACACGATATATATAGTGTTTCAAAACACTTAAGGGGCTTTTTTTTTTTTTCGTTTAGGAGTTTTGTTTTTGATTTCAACAGTAAATTTAATATATTATAATCATTTTTATTATTTTCAATACAACTGTTTATTATTCAACTATATATTTTTACATTTCTAATACATTATTTACATTATAAAACTATTTTCCACAAACATGTTTTCATGAAAACCGTTTTTAAGACATCATAAAGAACACTCTATTACTGAAATGAATCTATTTGATGAAGCAAGGCCCCATTTTTTAAGGAGTTTCAAATGTTGAATGAGCACTAGTTACCAAGTTGCGAGGATAGCTGCAATGTCTGGATTGCTCCTTAATAGCACTCCGATGTGGAAATCAGTTATTAATGATCAGAGTAATTTGAGTATATAGTTTCAGATTATAGATTCATGTATTTTTCATCAATATGAGATTTTGCATATGGTTTATAGCATCAATGTTGAGATTAACTACTAATTTATTATTTTTTTAAAGTATTGTGTATAATATTTGATGTACACTCGTTATCCTGATGTATTGCCTATTTTTATAAAATAAAAATAAAATAAAATATCATATGTAGTGAACAAAAACATCAATTTTAAGGATAGAAACAACGTCTCTCTAGCTTGTTTATAGAATAGCCCCGCTTCAAGAAAAGAAAAAAGATATCGCTCATTTCATTTATTACAAAAAAGGATACACATAGGGCAAGTCTCTTGTTAGTTGGTACGAACATCTAAAACTCAATGTTGGTAATTTAACTCAAGATCATCTACCCTATCTATAGAGGGCTCATCGGATACCAGCTGCGCTTTAGCTGTTGTCAAAATTGTCTTTTCTTATTTGGTTTCCATGCTATGATATGTGTCTCTTTTTATATATATACTCCTTTCTCTCTATTAGAAAGTTGGTTTAAAAAAATGTACAATTTATTATAAATTTAAAAGTATAATATTTAAATAATTAATTTGTCACCATTTATTTTACTAATAAATTTACTTTTTCAATATGTGCAGTTAATTATGAACCACACACTATTATATTAATAAGGTAAAGAAAATAAAAAATTTAAAAACGAACTTTTGTTGGATCAAAATAAAATTTGAAAGTGAACTCTTGTACTAGAATGGTTAGAGCATAAAACATGGAAATATGTCTGTATTTTATACAGTCCATGATATTGAATTAATGAAGCCATTTTAAACATGGATCATGCAATAAGGATCGATCTTTCATGCAGGACTGCCCTAGCTAGCTCTAAATTCTAGTAATATATTAATTGATCGATGGCGACTTTGTGACCCGCGAGGGTCCAAAGTGTTTGCACAACATGTCAAACAAATAAAACCTACTAATTAATCAACAAACAGCAACCAACCCAACCCATCTTATAATTGATTATTAATATTAACACATCAGATCTGAAGTAGAAGTTTTCTTTCAAAATGTGGTACTATAAATACCCTACGCACTTTCTCAACAATCATCCTCATTCATACACAAAATTTTTCTGTTTTTTTTTATTAAAAAAAAAAAAAGAAACTTGCTTCATCATCTTCAAAACCCTTCAAGAAAAAGAAACAAAAAGGAAAAATGGCTGTTTTCTCCAAGATTCAAGTTCTTCTCTTGGTTTCCTTGTTGCTTTTCTGCCTCTTAGTTACTTCTCAAGGTATTGATCAATCCACGTATCATCTTCGAGTTATTTCTTTATTTTCAAGGATGTTACAAGAAAAAATGTTGCTTCTCATAATATATTGTTCATATGTACTTGCAGGAAGAAGCACGCCAAAGGAAAATCGGAGTTCAGTAAAAAATGGAGGTGACAGCAGCAACTTGTTAACGGCCGCCGCACCGGCGAAAGAGGTGGCAAGTAGTAGTACTACTGCAGAAGTGGACACGATGGATTACACTCCAGCCAGAAAGAAAACTCCAATTCATAACTAGCCTAGCTACATATTTAGCTTTCTGAATGATATGATGAGGAAATTAATATCTCAGAGATATATATATATATATATATATGTATATGTTGTTTTTATAGCTAAAGAATGTATGTGTACGTAGATTTGTGGCCGCAGGTTAGTTAGAGAACAGTCATAAAAGTCACAGATAGATAGGTTTATAAACTGGGGTATGGGGAAAAATGATACTTTTATTTGGATTGGGTTAGGGTTTTCATCAAACATATACATTAAAAAAAGAAAAAAAGAGAGGAGTTCTTTGTTGAAAGAAGCTATCTTGCCTTCAATATCACGAATTGATGGACATTGAACAGTGCAAGCTGTGAATTAGGGAGAAAGATTTGTGTTTGATATGGTATATTGGTATATGATAATCAGATGCGAAACAGAAAAAGAATTTTCTTTTCCTTTATTTTCTTTCATGACCAATTGACTTGAGATCGATCAAAGTAAATTAGGTCATTTCCAATATCAATCAATCAATAATTATCGATTAATTGTCTGCATTCATCTACATCTACTGTGGGATAGTCATGATTAATCCCACAGTAGATGAATCAATTATTTAAATTTCATGAACTCAACAATTTATTACCATATTTAAGGAAAACTGCTTTCTAAAAGTTTTTTGGTCTTATAAGTCAATGGAGAAGAGCCCTTTACTTTAAAGTAAAGGTATCAGCGAAAAATATAATAAAATATTAATTATTTCTTTCATCTCAGTAAAAAAGTGTTCTTTTTATTTTTTGTGTTTTTATTTAATTTTTTTTATATAATCTTGATAGTATAATTATATACAGTTTATAGTTAACTCACATTTAAAAATTAAGTACTGAATAAAAAAAATAATGACAAATCACTACTACAAAATCCCCCTTAGGAGGCGGGTCCTAAGGGGGATTGGAGGCGGGTGCTGCCTCAGCTGCGGGCGCCTCCATTTGGAGCTGCCCGCACCCGCCTCAATAAATTAGGACATTGGAGGCGGGTGCAGAGTGCACCCGCCTCCAATTATAGAGCATTGGAGGCGGGTGCATGTTGCACCCGCCTCCATTATGTGTTATTCGATTGCACCCGCCTCCAATAGCCCCTCGTAAAAAAATTTAATTTCTTTTCCTTGCACTTTATGGCTTTAGTAGGAATCGAACTCGCGCATAGAGTTTCACTTAACTCTTGCACATTAAATTTACCACTACGCTGCATATACTTATGTATTTAATATGAAAATCGAAATTATATATTTCTTGTAAAACTTGTGATTTTTATTATCTACTAATTTTTCGCTTCGCTAGAATCTCGATAAATTTTCAAAATTATTTTCAACAGTCCAAAATAAAGACAATTTTTGATCTAGTATTGAAAATTTAAAAAAATCATTTTCGTATTTTGAAATTGGAGGCGGGTGATACCTTCACCCGCCTCCAATTACCTCCTAATTGGAGGCGGGTGACCCCTTCACCCGCCTCCAAATTTTATTTAGCCACCTTTGGAGGCGGGTATTTGTACACCCGCCTCCAAAGGGGCGCCTCCTTTGAGCATTTCTGTAGTAGTGAATTAATTCTTTTAGTTATTGTACATTCAAACCCATAAGAATTTGTACTTATTTTAAACATAACTCTGCACTGAAACAGAGGAAGTATTAATTTATTTAAGAATTATTCTTTAAATCACGTAAAAATATTGTACAGTTTGAATGACTCTCCCTATACATTCAATAGTGTCTTGTACGTACACCCATTTTTTGATGTTTTAATTGTAGAGTAAACTCCACATTTGGTCTATTATATATTGTCTAATAATCTTTTTGATCCCCTACATTTCAAAATAATCTTTTTGGTCCATTACTTTTATTTCTCGAACTATTTGCTTTCCTACATTTCAAAACGATCTTTTTGATTCCTTCCTTTTATTTATCACCCATGTTCCACTCACACGTATGACTCCGCCAGTGAAGGGCAAACTTGTCCCAGCATCATTTTTTAGCATCCCAGTAATTTTCTCCTTAGGTTGATTTTCTCATCCAGTAATTTTAGGCTTTGTATTTTTACAACTTGGAGAACTAAACTTTGATTTCTCTGTTTTTCTTCACTTGAAGGCTGGATGGAAAACTTCAACAGTCCATACTTCTCGAAGCACAGAAACCACCCAGATCACCAGGTCCATTCCAATTGCATTGTTCTGAATGAGAAAAGCAACCTAATGAAGAAAATTACTTATAGCTAGGGTGCTAAAAATGATGTTTGGAAAAATTTTCCCTTTGTTGACGGAGTGGTGTGAACGACACGTGAACGATATTAACGTTTTTTGTCTGGTTAAATGGCCAACGGACCAAATAGCTCGAGAAATAAAAGTAAAGGACAAAAAAGATAGTTTTGAAATGTAGGGGACCAAATAGTCTGAGAAAATAAAGGGGAAAATCGCACTGTTGGTCCCTCTTCTAGACCCTCATTACACTTTTGGTCCCTCTTCTATGCATCATTGCACTTTTGGTCCCTCTTCTTTCATGTTCTGGCACTTTTAGCCTCCATGACCTACTATAGCCGGTTTTGTAAGTCCTTTTGGGGGGGAAAAACAAAAAATCCAATTTTGGGTTTCTCAACTTCCTTTACTTGTGGCTTTTCTTTCTCAGCCATATCAAGCACAATTTTTTCATTCTTTCTCTCAAGCATAGAATTCTTAACCCCTTTCCTCTCTTGCTTCTTAAAGGCATCATACTCTTTTCCACTTCTTAAAACAATTGTTCTACATTGTTCAACATACCATTTTTTTTATTTACCATCGTATCACTTGGAAAGGAACCCATTGGGTGTTTTCCAACCTCTTTTACCAGGAGCCCAACCTTTCTTTGCATATTTTTTTATGTTGGCTTCAAAAGACATGATCCTATTCTCCATTTGCCATTTAAAACATTGCAATGAACTCAAGCCTTAAATAATAGTATCAAGTTTAGATTTCGCGGATAGAGGCATAGACATTGGAGTTTGGGAAACTATTTGTTGATGATGATTGGAAGGTCTGGCACCTTGAAAACCCATAGGTTGAATAGGTCTTTGATGGGAGGCATCTAATGGTTCCCTTGAGGTGGAGGAGAATTGTATGGAGCATTTGAGGTGGAGGAGGTTGGTTGTTTCTCCAAGACAAATTGGGGTGATTCTTCCAAGTAGGTTTCAATGTGTTGCCTTATGGTCTCTCTTAGTAACATAATGGATGACTTCAAGATTGATAGAACAAGATTACACCTGGTGGTCTCCTTGACAACTTTCACAACAAATAACTTGTGAAGCTTTTTCTAATGAATCAATTCGGGGTTTCAAATCAGCTATGGTTTTAGACATTTCTGCCAACTGTGCCGAAGAATGAACATCCGCTTCAACTTCATAAAGTCTCACCTTCTTTGGAGCAAGTCTATCATTTCCCCATCTTAACTTGTTTGAAGCCATTTCCTCAGTCATTGTGAAGCTCCACGAAATTTTTTTCTATAATTAAGCCATCAGCGGCAGCATCCATCTTATCCTTTTGGTGCTCCCTCAAACCGTTATAGAATGTAGACACTTGGAGAATTCCAAAATGTCATGTTGGAGACATTTTCGCAACAACTCTTTGTACCGCTCCCGTGCCTCTTACAATGTTTCACCACCCCTGGCGGTTTTCACTAATTAACCTCCAAAATTAGAAATATGGTCATGAGAATATTTCATAGGGCCTCCTCCAAAGTGGCATGAGTATTGGAACTATTGGAGAGTACCCAACTTCAAGTGAAAATTTCCTTGAGGATCCGCGGGTAAGACAATGCTAGATTGCCCCTCTTGATACCGGGTAGTAAGAGAATCCCTAAGAACTCTTGGAGGATATTCTCTTTAACCACCGTTTGCATTCTCATTCCCAAGGCCTTGGCCACCTTGTCCTCCTTGTTTCTCTTTTTCATGCCTTTGCACCTTGTCCTCTTTGATTATCCTTTAAATCCACAATTCCAACATGACGTGGTTGTCCTCTCCTTCTTGGCATGCAAAATCTTTGCAACAAAAAGAGAAGTGTAAAAGAGCACCACACAAAAAGATATCCAAATGTAAAATAAAAATAATAAATTTCATTGAAAAACGAACAAAATATGAACACCACAAAATGAAGAAGAAAAACAGGGCACAAAGGAAGAAACACGATACTAGTAAAACAAAATGATACATTAAGCCTAAAAAATATACCACACAAGAATATGCAACTTGCCCAACACTTAAGGCTTTGTTCTTGTAGTGACTTAATTGGGAAATATTTGGTTTAGGGAATTAATATTTTTTTCAAGGGATTATCTTTTGGGAATTTTTGTAGGAAAGAGAAGAATAAGTGTAGTGCTTATGTTATTTTCTTGAATTTATGTGAGTGAAGAATGAGAGGGAATTTTAAAATTTGAATTTAGTAAAAAATTATGTTTTTTTTTTTATGTAAAATTTTGGAGAAAAAAGTGATAATTTTCATGGAATGAAACGGAAAATAATAGAGCCTTAGAACACTTAAAAGCAAAGAAAAATAAAAAACATGACACATGAACTCAAACCTCACACATGTTGCTTAAGTCCCTGGCAACGTCACCAAAAACTTAACGCAACTTTAGATAGAACCGCAAGTATACAGTCTCGTAAACAAGTAACATCCTGGCAAGCACGGGTCAATCCCACAAGGACTAAGCAAAGGGTGTTAAGTGAATTTCAAACGTATCAACCGTCAATTGGTTCCAAAAGGTTTGATTTTATGTTGTTTTGAGAATTAAAGAAAACTAGAATAGCAGTTAAAGATTGATTTAGATTATTTTGACTAAGATGGGTTGGAGCTAAGATTCAAATCACACTTTTCGTAATAATTAGACTTGTGTGTAAGTAATGAGTTGGTAGTCAATGTAAGTGGGAAGCTAATTTAAACCTAAGCACAATCAAGCTACTTAAACTATCTCAATTCTCTCATTGACCTATGTTCTCATGGTAAACTTTGGGGATTTGGGTCATTAGTGTAAGACCCCGTAGCTTTTCCCTTTATAAATTATATTATATATAAATATTTTCTTCAACTTAATTAGGCACGATTATAAAGTTGTATAATTTTTCTTGAGAATTTTGATTAAGAAATCTCAATTTTTGAATCATAATGTTTCGATAATTAATTTAAAGTTATGATGACAATTAAGTGCAAAATTATATTTAAGGATATATTAAAATAGATATTTTAGTTTAATTTTAGAATTTATAAAATGAAAATTAGAAAAGAGTGAATTGCTCAGTTCATCGCGAACCTTTGACCAGTTACTCGAATGGACAAGATCCTTCCAAAATTAGTTTTTTCATCACAAACTTTTCAAAAACGTTACAAAACATGATATTCCGTCTACCCTCTTCGTTAACTCATAAACGGAAGCAACTTTTTTAGGGCAAAATTGTCCAATTTCCTATTCTTTTGTCTTAACTTCCCCTCATTTTACCTTTATTACCAAACAAACCCTCAATCTTTTATTCTTTTACATTTTTCACCCAATAAAATTAATTTGATAATAAGCTATTTATTTTTACATTTTCTATACTATCTTTCATCTTCATCTCTTACATCTTGAGAGAGACGCCTCCACCAATCTTTCATCTGCCTGTAATTTTCATTTTCAAGAGCCATTTAGATTGAATATCAGTCCAATACAAAAGACAGGCATATGACTGCATCCCGGAGAGTGCATTTTGCGGTGTGGTTGAATAATTTTGGGGCGGACATGACTTCTCGACAACAAATTATTATTCACCTGAGAATCCACTGCCAATATCGTCTCTAAGCCACAGCCTTGCCACCGCCAGAATTCTCTACATCGATTCATCGCCGTCGTTCGCGTCTTGCTGCCGCCGCTGCTTTCTGCGATTGTCACCGTCAGATCTGAAGCTCCGACATGTTGGGTTTTGTACTAAAGCCAAAAAGATTGAATTTATTTTTATTGCCAGTAGTTAAGAAACCTAAAGGGTTACACACAAAGAATTAATTTATGGGTTAAATGGGACTAATTGTAATTATATGATAATTACTTGGATTAATTATATTAAATTAATCTATAAGTATTTAATTAGCAAATTAATTATCTCAAATAAAGATTTGAAGTAGAAATGATTTACCTAACTGATATAATTATCGTATCCTTTATTTTACGATAAAGGAGATCAGGTAGTTGTCATCCTATAGGATAACTACTACAGATAAATAATTACTAGATAAGATCTAGTAAATATTTATCAGGTATTAAATAGGTAGCTGGGTCATTAATCAAATCATGATTGATTTCGCTTCTGCTTATGGCCTACGCTTAACTTCAGAGAAACAGTTTTCTGTAGTTTTCTGATGATTGATGGAGCTAACACGTTAACCTACTACAATCCATCCTGTGAGGTCCCAGGGAATTGTTCATGTGGATATTTTTAGAGGCCAAACACTTGTGCGGCTCTTCGATCAACAAACACATCAAATCACTGTAGATCACTAGATTCGAATGTGGAGGAGATTACTAGATCTGCAATCAAAGAGGTATAAATTCTGTACAATATTTATCAATAGATCCTGGCATATTAAGTATAGGAGATACTTACATGACATTGTCGCAAAATCTGGGTCTTCTTGGGGCCTGCCATTTTCTCGAGTTCTCTGTTGGGTTTTAGATGAAATGAAATCCATCTTCTCCATGCTCCAGAACCAGCGTCGTAGCTGCCTCTCTGCCCGTGGTTATGTGACCAATCGACAAAGCCATCAGCCGCTCCTACAACTCAACTGGGTTGTGTTATAGTCCGTCGCTTCTTCTGTTGATATAATTAAGAATGGGAATCCAAGAAAGGGGTTAGAGAGAATTCGCAGAAAATAATGTGAAGAAACGATAACCCTAGGTTTTTTACTATTAAATATATCCTTGTTCCTGGCCAAATAATCCCAGAGAACAAAGCATGTTGTTCATCTTGATAATTCTTTGGTTCTTCTATTCCAACTGTAGTGGTTTTGGGAGAGATCTATTAAATTGTGGTTGTAAATGTTTGTTCTTATATTTTTACTTCGGAAAAAAGGAATGAAATTTAGTGATTTGAGGGGTGGGGGAAGATTGCTTTAGAAATTGTTTTTGTTTACTGTATATGTAATGCGTAGTAGTCGAACAAAAGATTGTTTTTTGGTTTCCTACTGTGCCTAAATTAAATCTTGAATATTAGAAGGGAAAAAAAAAAAAGGAAACAAAAAATTAAATTTTTAGATGAATATGTAAAAATTTAAAAGATTTGGGGTTTATTTGGTAATAAAAAAAATTATTTGAAAGGTAATTATTAAAAATATATAAAATGTAATTGTTATTCATTATGTAAAGAAATAAAAACTAAGAAAGTAACAATAACTATTTATTTGATTAGAATAATATGAAAAAATAATGAAAGTTGTGGTGAATATGTAGAACATATAAAAGATTGGGGGTTGTTTTTCAAAAACAGTAAAAAAATAAAAAGAAAAGACAAAGGAAAAGTAAATTTGATCGTTTTGCCCTCAAAAAAGGGTTCTGTTAAGTCTTTAATGGAGGGGGTAGACGGAATGTCATGTTTTGTAACGTTTTCGAAATGTTTGTGATGAAAAAACTAATTGTGAAAGGATCATGTCAATTCGGATAACATGGCCAAAGGTTCGTGATGAACTGAGCAATTCACTCGTTAAAAAATAAGTGGAAAATGAAAGAAATAGGCAAATAGCGGTTGTTACAGCTATTGGATCAGTTAAAACCGATGAAACCGCCGTAAAATTGTAAAGAAAAATATTTGACCACCTTAAGAGCGGTTATAATGGCTATTGGAGCGGTGATTAATGCACTTTTTTTGCTTGACCAAAGTAAGAGACATTTTTTTCCTGACTTTGAGCGGTTAAAACCGATCGGTACCTATAGCTAAAAAAAATATCTTCTCCAAGTTCCAAAGTTGAGCTACGATCCTAGGGGTCTATAGCCCTACAATTTTGTCTTATTAGGTGACCCTGGAGATGTATAAATACATCTATGGTCGATCATTAACGCAGAAACAAGAAGAATCAAGGAGAAAAGAGAGACAAGAGAAAGGAAGAAAATTAGGAAAGAAGGAGTTTGAAGCTTGGACTTGGATTCTAATCCGTGGAAACCTATCCTAGCAACTTTAAGAACATCATGGTGAGGTTAAATTTCTTACCATAACGTTACAATTCAGATTTTGATTCATATAAGTATAAGTTGGAAATTTTGAGTTTATATGAGTTTTGGTCTGAATCTTTGGTTCAAAAATATTGTAAATGTGTTATGGATTGATAAAAATGTTATAGGATTGATTTTGAGCAAAAGAAACCAAAGAAAAATGTATTTTGAAACATTTTTTATTCAAAGCCAAAGCTAGAAGTTTTTGAAAAGTGAATTTGGGCACGACCAGTTATAACCGGTCCAATAGTGGGTAAAACCGATTTTTGTGGCTCAAAAAAATCTGTTATTATCGATCAAAGTGTGGAAAAAACTTTTCTAAGGACCTGAGGTAATTTCTGAGCGGGTATAACCGCTCTTTTTGCTAGAAAAACCACACTTTGAAGTTGAAAATCCCGAAGTGCGGTTACTACCGCTCTAAAGTGTGAGTAAAATCACTCTTCGAAGCTAAAATACAATTTGGAGCAGTTATTACCGCTATTGGAGTGGGTAAAACCGATCCTTCTCTAAAAACATGAATTTTTGAATATTCAAACTAAAATCTTTACAACTTCTTTTGTAGGCTTAAACACTTTCATTGATATATAGTTAACTAAGGTTCATTAAATGACTAGAAACACAAGGATTCAAAGGAAAAAATATATAGAAACCTAGAGTCTAAAGATTGATCTAGACTCAAGAATAAATTCTACACTATGAGACTTAAGTTAAATGCAGATTATTTGGATAGTTCTAAGTTAGCATCTACGGAATAAGGTGAGTATTCTCACTAAAGTGGTAAATGTTTTAAATAGTAACGAAGAAAGTTAGCCTGCTTTATGTTAATGTTAAGTTTATATCTAGTGATATGAAGGTGTTATAAGCGATGCATATGATTATGACTTTTAAGTGTGAAAAGTCAAATGTTTGTATATGCGCCATATGTACGTAAATATTTTAAAATACTGAGTTATGTGTATAAGTGAAATACATGTTCAAAGTTTCCATGTGAATTTAATCTGTCATGTACTCATGATTTCATTGTCAAGCATGAAATGTTAGTGTCCTGTGCACCCGTGTTTGTGCACCATGTTTTGTGCTACTTGCATGTTTCCTATTACTTCTTACTTGAGCATCCATATTTGGGGTCTCCAAAGCCTGTTTAGTTCGTTGTAATCAAGCGTGTCAGTGTTGGGCTTGAACGTTCGACTCAATGATTGAAGATGTCGAGTTCGGTATTATATGGAGGTATACAACCTAGATCTTTGCACCCGTGTATGTCCATTAGTTCATTGGCGTAGCTAACGAGGCAACATACTGTGTATTGTGTCAGCCGCCAAAGAATTCCATCTTTAATGTTTTCGAAGGGTCACATATATTCTTTGGTATAACTTGCTGATTATACTATTTCTATCCCTTACGTGTCCATACTTGTGTGCTTAGGAAATACTTGTTATATGCCGGTAATTGTTTACTTGGTAATGGATTTTAATAGTGCAATCTCACTGAACTATGGAGGCTTACCTCTTAGACTTTTTGCATGTTACAGGAATTAAGGGCGACATTATGAAAATCGTTAGAATTGTAGGATGAAGTTTCACGTTAGGTAATCAGGGCAAGAATGTTGTAATAGTTATAAAGTTAAACTTGTACCCTTTTGTATTAGTGAAATAAAAGATATCATATTCTCATCTAGTGTATTAATATATTATAATTAGTTAGAGCTCTGTAGATCGTGAATGAGTCCTAGTACGAACTAGTCAGACATTTCGGTCGTAACTCCTGCCTGAAACAGGGAGGTCGGGGCTGGGAGTGTCACAATTAGCTTCAATTGCCTATTAGCTACCCTTATACTATTATTATATACTTATCTAATAGATATTAAGATTCTATTAATAGTGGCCAAGCTTTAATAGTTGTTCATTCAAGACTTTTATCAAACCCTTAGCATGCAACTTGGTTAGTTATTCCTAATTTCACCATGACTTATAATCAATTAATAGAAACATTAACAAACTACTAAATCATTTCAACGTACAAAAATTTAATCAACAATCAATAGGTAAATCTCATCTTAGCCCCTTCCCTTGGGAATTTAGCTATTAAAACTATTAACCATCAAGAAAGGATAAAAAAAACATAATAATGAAAACACATAAATAAATAAATTGAAAAAAAGACTAAACCATCCATGGGCTATGCTCCTTTGTCATCAAGAACTCAAATTCAATGCAAAGTTTGAATCTTCTTCACGAAATAGCAAGAAAAGAGAAGACCCACGAGTAAAATTTACATTAATCTAAGCGAAGAGAGAGAGAGAGAGAGAAAGAGAGAGACCTAAGGTGTCCAAAGTCCCCAAAAATCTCAATAAACTTTGGCTTTTATACACGAGATGAATGAGGGAACAAAATAGCAAGATAACAATTCATTAAGGACCTCTTTGCAAAAGAAAAGTGCAAAGAAAGAAAAGTCAGTAAACCACATCCGCGTGTGGGCTTTCTTTTTCAGCCAATATTCGCGGATGTGAAAGTGCATCCCCAGATGTCCGTTCTTTGTATGTCAAATATTTTCTTCTAATTTTTCACTCTTTCCTCCTTGATTTTCTTCATCCTTTCTTCATCTTTTCTTCATCTCTTCCTTTAGCACCTACAATAGAGAAAAATCACAATTAGTTATCTTTCAACATAAAAAATACAATGAACAAACACAGCGACACATAATTTTGGGTTGAAAAATCAAATATAATTTCCATAAATCAATTAGCAAAGGTATTATCTTTGTGTTTAGCTACAACTCCCTCAAAATATAGCTTTGGCAAGAGAGAAAAATGTGTTAGAATAGTTGGTTAAATTTTCTGATAATTGTGCAGATTGTTGGGAAATACAACGAGTGTGCTGGGCTGTTATATCTTGGGGGGTGACAAATTTCAACAATTCTGTTGCACCAAAGATAATTCATTGCAGAAGTGCTAGAATCACCTAACGATAGCGACTACGTTCCCCAACCCTTCTACCTTGGCTTTATTAATGAATTATCTTGTTTTATTTTCTTTGTTTGTATAGTTGTTTTATAGGTCATTTGCGCAGTTGGAACAACAATACATAAAAATGGTACGCGATGTTCCAATACCTAAATTCAATACTTAACATACTTGTGATACTTTATAAGTTAAATTCTCTATGTGTGTTAATGGATTATCAGACGCTTGGGATACAAGTTTTGCAAATGTTTAAAGATACAACCGTGCATGAGCAAAATACAACTCAAAACAAAACTTTTTATACGTGATAGAAGTATTATTTATGATACATTATCAATGAGGCCATTAAAATATTTGAATGTTTATTTCACTTTGTCCACTTAACTATTTAAAATGGCACATTTAGTCATTTGCTTGAATTTAAAAAAATTTAACCTTTGGATCGGAATGATAGCTTCACCCAATTTTCACACATCTAATGGTTGGTGTTCATAATGACCAAATGTGATAATTATTTTCACATAATTCAATTGGTGATATTTATAATCACCAAAAGTGATAATTAAATAGTCGCATCATCAAATTGTTATAAAAAATGTTCAGTCTAAAGATATCATCTACAAATAATAGTGGCCATTGAGGTTATTAATCTTAATATTTATAATGTGTATAATATTTTTAACATAAAGCCAAATGTCTATGTATATGTATTTAATTTCTAGTATTATTATAAGATATATTAATCATTAATTGATCAAGCATGGCCAAAAACTTTTCATGCTACCAAACTATTCTAGTAGTATACATTTGACTACTAAACAATTTTTTGTATCATTAGCTATTGAACAATTAAAAATGGCAATTTGTGGGCATTCCGTCTAATGTAATCGATACAAATAGAAAGAATTCAAATCTTGTTACTTGCATGTAATGATTTGAAGGAGAAAATATTTAGTGGTTATTAAGCATATAACTCAGCAATTTTATGAACACATCATATACTCCTTTGATTAAAGTTTAAACCCATCTCTCCACCCCCACCCCCCAAACCCACCGCCGCCTTAGCCTCCGCAGTTACCCTCTCCCTCCCACTTCTCTTCAGTCTTCTACACCATCACTATATCCAATCCCGTCAACACCCCCTCCCCCTTCTTCCTTCTCACCGGTCACCCTGGTCCCTCTCTACCTTCCTCTTCTATATCCTCCTCCACCACCAAGTTTACCGTTCTTCAGTTTTTGGATTTTTAAAAATGAAACACATAAAACTTTATCTTAAAGTATGAAATCCCTGAATAGGCCAATTATGCTTGCCATATGTAGAGCTCATTTGCAATGCTTGAGATACATATATGCCGACCTAGATCTCAATTCAGATGGTGACTTTGAAACTCGTACACTTGATGACCTGTAGTGCCCTATCATTGTCTAAAAGCTTTATATACTATTGGAGGAGGATGGTATAGCTTTTAAGCTTTTACACAAATTTGTTAAGAAACCTAATATTTCAAAACTCTGAAGTTATAATAATGGAGCAGGGTTGATTTTGGTGCTTATATAATTTTCTTTTTTTTTTAAGAAAATAAAGATTTTGAAGGTAATCAAGAAAATCAGATGGTGGTGGTGGTGGTGAAAGAGGTAGAGCCATTGAGGTATTAGTGATGGAGGTGGAAGATATGGTGGTTGTGGTAGTGGAGGAAGATTATGGAAAATGAGCTGTAAAATTAATTAATTTTGTTATTTACTTACTCATAAAAAATTACACATGTAAAATTTTAGGTGCGTTAATAATCACCACATCAGTTGATGATGTCGTGGTTATTAACCACAGAATATTTTCTCAATTTGAAGGGGCAAAAATGTCCCACCACTAACTTCTTGGGCAGTAAGGATTGGAATAGAAGTCTTCTTCCAACATTCTTCTTTACTATCTTAGGAGATTTGCAATTTAGAACCGATGGTAAAATTTGGGAGGTTCAGAGAAGAGGCAGAAATGGTTAAAAGACTATCAAAGAACGTAATTTTGAAGCTACCACAATCCAGAAATATATTGGCATTCTATCATCATCCTCCTCCCTGCTACTTTCATTTCTTGTGGAGAAATAGGAATAGTTCCCAAACTTTTCCTTGGAGGATTTTCATTCTACACTATAAAGGCCTTTTCCCAATAGGGCCAAGTGGTTGACACTAAAATTTCAATGGATAGAGTAGCTGGTAAATCAAAATATTTTGGATTTGTTACTTATGCATCATAAGAAAAAGCAAAGAATGTCATACAAGAATTGAATGGAAAGTCTTTGAATGGATGAGTGGTCTTTGTTATAATGCAAAGTCTACAATGTTCATAGCTTGAGATCCTCATGAACCTTCATCGACCCTTGATGATTAGGTTTATTTTTATCGGTTAAACTCCATATAAACAGAGTGAAAATCCCATACAAAAAATAAACTGTATTTTACTGCATTTTAACTAGCATGTAAACCACATGGTAATTTACAGAATATTTATACACTGAGGCATCAAACTTTGAGAGTTGAGAAATCTGGGATTTCTGGGCAGAAGAGTAGTGTATATAATTTTTTTTTCACGAAATGTATACTACAAAATGTAGTGTGTTTTTTCTAGTGCCAAATTGGTATATATTGTTTTAGGTAACTGCATTTTGTGGTGAAAGTTTTAGAGGTAAACTCCATCTTACTTTCAGGTTAGGAGATCGGATGTAGACATCCATATATTTGTAAGGTTACAAACTTAAAATGGATGGAATGGCCACTAGTTGCCTTATTTAACTGTTCAATGGCTAAAATAATATTAAAAAATTTTGTTTAGTGGAAAAATGCATACTATTAGAATGGTTTGGTGGCCTGGAAGATTTGTTGCCCATCAAGCATATATACATAATAGTGAGACCTATAAAAATGACAAATTATAAAAAATAAAAATAAAAAGAACTAAAAATGAAAACAATCTTAGGGGCGCTTGGTATAAATTTTACAATGGAAATGATTAAGGGGTCAATTGTGTTTGGTTAAAATAGTGTAATGGGTATTATTGTGATTAATAGTGTTTGGTTTAACTCAACTTTAGCAATGACGGTTAGTTAAAATTTCAATTTTATCCTTCTCAGTACTCACTATATGCAGAAAATAACCAAATATAAAGAAGTAAAAAAAATATAATGATAGAGATCAAGTAGAGAAAAATTAGTGAAAAATAAATGTAGAGAGAGAGAGAGAGAGAGAGAGAGAGAAATGGAATGATAAAGATACAGAGAGAGTAAAAGAATAGATGTAAAGAGAGAAAGAGAAATAATATAGACAAGTAAAAATAATAGAGAAGAGAGAGAAAATGATACAATAAAGGTAGACAGAGAAAAAATTAAAGGGTAAAATATAGAGAGAAAATAAATTATAGATGTAGAGAGAGAAAGTGAAATGATAGATGAAGAGAAGGGAAAATAAGAGAGTAAAGAGAGGTTCACCAAAAAAAAAGTAGATAAATAAATAAAATAAAGGTAGAGAGAGAAAGTAAAATGAAAAATATAGAGAGAGAAAGTGAGATAAAAGATAGAGATAAATGAAAAAATAAGGTAGGGGGAGAAAGTGAGATAATAAAAGTGGAAAGAAAAAAATTACATGATAAAGGTACAGAGAGAAAGTACAATAAGAGATGTAGTGAGAGAAAGAGAAAATTAAATAATAAAGTGTAAGAGAGAGAGTAAAGGAATATCTACATTTAAGAAAGCAAGAGTTGGTAAAAATGAGCCAGTTTACAGTGGGTTGTAGCACATGTCTTTCTTTCTACGCAATCCAGACTTAATTATTTCTCTCACTCTTGCTTTTACTGGTTACCAATTTCAACGCCTCTTTATCTCTGCTTCACCTTCGCACCCCCCCCCCCCCCCCCTTCCCCCCCTTCCCCCAAATAATTTCAACACCTTCGTCTCTGTTTCACCCCCCCCAAAATTTCAACAACCCAAGCAAATGAAAATTTCCAAAATCTACGCAATTCTTATAGCCAGAAAGGGATAACTTTCTACTCTGACTAAGAAAGGGGAAGAGTTTTAGGGAGGAAAAGATATGACACTCTACAGAAAAACAATTTTCATGCGGGTTATTAACTAGGTCAGTTTTGAGTATTTTCATAATGATTATGTAGAAGACAAGCTCCATGGGTGGTTGTTTCTCTTATTTAGATGTCAATCCCTGATATGAAATCAGATTCTTCAATGTCCAGTAGAGAAAGAAATGGGGCTCTGTGTCAAGTTATGAGTAATTTGCAATATATCCCAGGTGCAAGCCAATACTATATTAGGAAGCATATAAATAAATGTGTGAATTTCGTTATTGTGGTGATTTTGTAGCCATTGTCATATTGGTTGTTGCAACCGTGCAATTTTATGATCATTGAGAGGGTATATTAGCTCTATTTTTTCCCCCAATTTTGTCTCCATTGTATCAACCTCTGTGTGCCTGAATGTCATGTTTTAGGTTTTTGTGGGTTATACTATTTAGGGTGTATTAAAGTTTGCAATTTGAAGGCATTTCTGATGCTGGATCTGTTTCCAGTGATTTTACTTAAAACTAATTGAATTACCAATTTCCTACCTCTTTCAAAGCTAATATTTTACTGGTTTAAGATACGAAGTTGGGAGTTATAAAGGTTAGATAAAAGTAAGTATCAAGCTTGATAAAAAGAAGAAGCCTTATTTGAGCAAGATCTACTCAATTAGATGTGGTATAGGTGGACTTAAAGAAGACTATTCTAATATTAGGTGCCTAGGATCCTCCCGATTGGGCTGCTCAGGTGGGAAATTGGTAGTGGTGGAGTGACATGTAATGCTAATTGGGCCTGGTGGCATGAGATGGTGGAATGTGGGTAGTAACTTTTGTTTGTTCATTCAGCCTGAGATATCATCAGAAATTCCTTTAAAAGAACTCAAAATTTAAAAATTTCTGGTATATGAATGAACTAATGCATAAAGAAATGTTTAAGGTTTCCCTAACAAGATTAGAGGCTGAGCCTTGGCAAGGCTTTAAGATGTATCTGAATTTCAATCCAAGTTTATTCTTAGCTAGCATGTCCAGATACTTGCATAGAGTCAATAGCATTAGCCTAGTTATTAAAATATATTATTGATGGCTTCATTATACCTATACATTTCTCAATCTTCTCCTTACGCTAAGATTCCGGACGTGCATAATTTCTTCCACTGTTGCAATAGAAAAATTATCCTCTAAATTTTCTCTACCATGCACACATTTCAAAAAGATAAAAGTAAAAGGGCTTAGTAAACATGCTGCCTCTATTTCATAATTAAAATCCCCATTTTTTTAAAAAAAATTCCAAAATTTATCAAGACTATCCTTTTTAAAATGAAATTCCAATAATACCTATTTATTTACAACCCACCTAGCTCATTAATAAGTTCTATTTCACAATGTTGAGACTCTATTTTACCCTTCCTACACTATGATATAGTTGTCTGCATTTTATTTCATTAAAAATGGAAAAGCTTTATGGTTATCATTAGATAGAATCTAAGTCGATAGCAAATAGTTAGACATATTTTTCTTCTATTTGGACGAACTTATTACTGGTAATGAGTTAGTTAGGGTTGTTATATTAGCTGAACTCTTGAAAGATCCTATGAGATGGATTCTTGATGAGTTATAGAGCTAATAATGCTGATCAATTTCATGGAATTTTAATTTAAAGTTGAGAAGAAACTTCCTTTGATCTTACATTAGTATTGATAGTATAACATATAACAATTCTCTTCATCCTAATTTTGTAAGAATGCGGTTTGTTTCTTCAAATAGAAACACATAAATATTGTTATTCTTGCACAATTTATTTGTTGAATGTGAAGACAAATTTGTTGATGTCATTTTCACGTTTTAGGGTAAATAAATTATATGAATCAATCCCATTTTATATATATCAAGGTTGGGAGATCTTCTAGCCATATTGAGTTTATATAATGAGTTGGTTTTGATCTTCAATCTCACCAAATTGAGCTACAAAATTAATACATTTTTGTGCTTAATTAGAGCTTTTTCTTGGAGTTTAAACTTTTCGGTGGTTGCCATTTTTTATTTTCTTTCCTTTGGCTGATAAATATTCCCTATTAATCTTAGTAATAAACATGCAGAATTCAATCAATAAGTTTTTTTCAAGAAAGCAATATACCTGTAAGTTGTTTTGGTTTTTATTACCATTAATTTCTTTTAATTACAACTCAAAATGTCATGCTAAAGAGCGTGGAGTACAGTTTAACTTTTTTATTCAGCTACATATGCTCTTTTATGTTAGTTCTTTTGTCTATATAATGTCGTGTTGTATTCTCCATGTTCCCTTGTAGTCAATTTTTATTGGTGATCCTTATAAGCCGACCTCAAACTTCTTTGTTAACGTCATAATGAAACAAGAGTACAAAAACGAGTTCTCAATTTAAACAGTGAATAAAAATGAAGCATGAGATGCAAAACGAGGCTTACTGCAGTGTCTCTATACATGTTGTACCTTCCATCATCTTTTGATATCAAACTGATATATAACCATTTTGTAAGATTCCCAAAAATAAATCTCAAACATTGAATAAAAAGTGCACCACGAAGTGAGAAAACGAGCCTATAAGTCTTTCTATAAATGCCATTGCTTATACCATAGCATCCATCTATTTATTGTTTCTGGGTTAGAGTTTATTGATGAAAATTTTTGTTTTTAGGATTCATATGTTGTCTGAAGCTCTAAATTTGATTATGAAAGTAATATCGTTTGATTAAGATATGTTATTGGTTTGATGCAGAGTTCTCTTGCTGGAAGGTGATTGGGATATGGTGGTTCTTGTCAACGTTCACAGCCTCTGTCACCGGAAGAAGTATGTTCATTTATGAAGTTCTATTAATTACCAAATAGTTTTTTAGTTTGGGATTTGAAATTCATATTATGTTGGTCTAAATTTTATCTATACATTTCTCAGTAGGTTATGGAACAAATTTGAAGAATCACCTTAATGAGCAACTATACAAGGATATGAAGGGTTCTTCTTTCATTTGTTGGAGAATACCCGCTTCAAATGTAGGCTTTGGACTGACATCTCTCTCAAACAAAGACCTTCTATCTAAATTCAAATTTCTATCTTGCTTCTTACTTGAAACATATATTTATGAATATTATTTGGTAATTGTATGCGGAGAATAAGTTTCTTTTGGCTTTCCATGCATGGGCTGATTGAGATAATGCTAATTGATTAGAAGACTCAAACTAAGTGAATTGGTATCTGACAGGGTCATTATTTTGTACTGTACGCCTAATTATTCTAGTTTTTTTCAATTAATCTGGGTAAACATTGCACAAAGTGCAGTATATATTACCTAGTGTATATATATATATATATAGAGAGAGAGAGAGAGAGAGAGACCTTCCCGGTACAAACCTATTCTAATTTTTGTTGATTAAGCTATCAATTACCTTCTTTAGCCGATTAGCCAAAACTTTAGCTACTTTCTTGTAAGTTACACTGCACAAGCTTATGAGTCTAAAATCATAAGGCTTTTTTTGGCAATTTCCCTTTTGGAATTAGCACAATATTTGTCATATTCCAGTCTCTGTCTAATCGGCCATTGTTTAGACAATTTAGAGTTTCTTTACATACCTGTGGGCCTACGTTCTCCTATAGTGTTTGTAGAAGCCTGCTGGCATGACATCTGGTCCCAGTGCTTTCCATGAGCCCATCCCTTTAACTGCATCACATCCCTCTTTTGATGTAAATTTTTTCTGCCAACCAGTCATTCTGATTGCCATCCAAGACTAATTGGCATCTATGCATGAGTCGCACCACAACAAGTCTCGCAGCATCTGCTGGATATGAATCCTCTTGCACATAAACTTGCTCGAAATGCTCCTCAAGAATGTTATTGATGCTTTGTTCCTCCATAACCCAATTACATTCCCATCTTGAATGCCTGTGATGCAGTTCCTTCCATGTCTTTTTGTTGTCCATTTATGGAAGAATTTGTGTTCTTGTCTCCCATTTCATCCCCCTTGATACGTGACCTTTGTTTCTAATACTCCTCCTGGCAATCCATTAAATGTTCTAGACTCTCTCGACAATCCCTATCCTTCTCCACATTTATTTATGAGAAAAGCATTGACTGTGTGTGTAGCATTTCTTGAGTTAAAGCATTGATTTTCTGGTCTAAGCTGCCAATTGTTTCTCGGTCACAAATTTTCAATTTCTGGATAGTGCGTTTCAACTTCTCTGGTACTTTCGGTTGGTAAGTCCTTGTCTGCCTCCCTTGCCCTCTCGTTTCTTCCTTCCACTCCTCTTGAACCACAACCTTTGCCGCCTTGCATTTAACCTAATACAATCCAAACATTGGTGGATTCCTCCATTTTCTCCATTCCTTTTTTGTTTCTATCAAAAATGCCCTATGATTAGATCTAATTATCAGAAAATTCTTAATGGATGCTCTCGGATGCCTTGCGTTCCACTCATATGTTGGAACTGCTCGATCCAGCCTCTGATACAAAGCTTGTTGCCCCTTTCACCCATTCTGCGAGGTAAACCAATTCCCCTCCTAATTTATCTCCATTACTTTGCTTCTTCGAGTGAAGTTTTGAAATTCTAATATCCCTATTACCTTATGCTTTGCGTTTGGCCACCTATCCTCATTGCTAGAAATCTGGTTGAAGTCTCCCACAATCAGAGAGGGTAATCCATGTGTTGACATGATATTGTCCAATTGGTCCCAAATCCAAGATCTATACTTAGCAACAGGATGGCCATACAACAGCACCAAAATCCATTGAAACCCATCTTTTTCATTCACTTTCATGCAAAAGAAATTCATCGTTTTCACTACTACTACTATATTTACATAATCATTCCAAGCCACACACAATCCACCCCTTCCCTTACTAGTTTCAGGGGTCACATAATCATAGTTTACAAAAGGCATGTATGGATTTTCCTCAAAATAATAGTCAAGTTTTCTCTGAGTTAAAGGGAAAAATCTACTCTAGAATTAAGTCATGGAGGTTGAACTCATTATCCGTGATGGGAAGGGTCACATTGGCTAAATCAGTGTTGAACTCGCTGGCTACGCACACAATGAGGACATTCAGGATACCAAAGGCGATAACAGAAGGAATTGACAAGGCTATCTGCATATTCATATGGATGGGGGATGAAGAGGAAAAGGAATCCATTGGAGATCAAGGATAGCAATTACAAGACCTTATTGCCATGGAGGCCTAGGTGTGAGAAGCACAGAAGCTGTGATTAGATCAATGCTGGCAAAAATTGCATGGAAAATAATTGCAGAGGAGGATTCCTTGTTAGTAAAATTTCTCAAAGAAAAATATTGTTATGGGTTTCTGACAGTATCATGCAGAAATAAGGAATCTAAGGAATGGAAGGGAATATTATGGGGAAGTGACTTAATAAAGGAGCTTCTGAGATGGAAAGTGGTTAAGGGGGACATGATAGGCATCATGGATAACTGGATACCTGGTGTGCATCGGGAGAAGATTCAAAGAACTCCAGCAAACGAGTTTAAAAGTAGAACATCTAATTGATCAGAATCAAAATTAGAGGGAACCCATGATCCAGGCAATATTCCCACAACAAATCCAGGATAGAATCAAGTATATATATCTGTAACCATGGTCAGAAGGACAAGACACACTTTAGTATAAACTAGAGAAGACAGATACAGCTAAAGCAAGATACAAAAAAGCATTAAAAGGAAAGAATTGGAGCACAAGAAGTGGATGGTTACCGGGAGCCAGATCAGGGTGCCCAAATACTTTGGGAACGGCTCTAGAAGCTAAATGTGCTAGCAAAGATGTAGTTCCTCAACCCCTTCAGCTATGAACCTTCAGAAAAGGTCAATTCAAGTGCCTACAATTTGTGCTAGATGTAGGATGGAGGAAGAAGATACCGGACACGTCTTCCTAAATTGCAACCACTCTAAAAGGATTTGGAAAGTATCCTTACTGGGATTTAATTTTGATATTGTCACCAATGAATATTAAGGAATGGTTTTGAAATTGGATGAAAGAGATGCCTGATGAGGAGGCAATTGAGTTACCAATCCACATCATGCATGGAATTTGACTAGTAAGAAATAAAATGGTCTGGGAGAGTTGTCTCATCCCTCCTGAGAAGATTTGACAACAAATACAATAGGAATTTAATTTGCGACAGAGACGACCAAGAGGAAGGACAAGACTGGGAACTTTGACCAACAATAGTCCACAGGCACAACCAAGCACAATAGTTGATTGGGAAGGAGAACAAGAACATCCTAATATTCAAGTGAAAATCCTAATAGATGGGGCGTTCATATTAGAGGATAGCGTAGGGGCTATAAGATGGATAATAAAAGATAACTCAGGTGTTATTCTCCATCGGAAGGGGTTGAGAGTACTAGGTGGATCTCCACTGCAAATGGAAGCCTTAGCCTGCCTTAGAGCGATGTAGCATTCAATTGCAAAGGGATTAGTACCTCATGTACACATTGACAGCATGGACTTGGTCAATCAATTACATGATGCCTCAGCAACCCACAAGGAGGTACAACTAATGTTATTGGATATTAGGCGCTATGTTAGAGCCTTTCCATATTTAATTATCAAGAAAGTAGATAGCTCACTTGCACATGAAGCACATTTAACGGCTTCAAGTGCTCTTAGGGAATCTAATGTTGTATCTGTTACTTAATTTAATGAGAATGAATTTTCTTCCCAAAAAAAAAAAAAAGTTAGAGAGAGAAACTAAAATGAGAGAGGTAGAGAGAGAAAGTGAGATAGTAAAGGTAGGATAAAGTTAGAAAGAGAAAGTAGAATATAAAGAGTAAAATTAGAGAGGGAAAGTAAAAATGATAGAGTGAGAAAGTGAATGAGGGAGGTAGGAAGCGAAGTGAAAATAATCGAGTAGAGAGAGAAAGTGGGAAAATGGATAGAGAAGGAAAGTAAGAAGATAAATGTAGGGGGAGAAAGTAGGATGATAGAGGTAAAAAGAGAGAGGGGTAATAAAAGTAAGAGTTTTGTGGTAGAAAAAAAATATTGCTCCCTCCCTTCTATTAGAAGAGTCCACTTTTATTAGTATACAATTTATTATGGATATCAATGTATAACACCCAAAATAAATAATTTGACATAATTTATTTCATTTATACCTTACTTGTTAAGTGTGGGCTAATTGTACATCACACATAATTATATTAGTAAGGGTAGAAGTAGTAAAATATTTAAAGTGAATTCTTCTATTGGAACAAAAAATATTTCTCAAGCAATTTGCAAATACCATGGGGTAGGTAATAAAAATAAAGGATGAATTGATGATTGTTTATTTCCATTACCCCCATTCTACTACCTCAACCAAGCGCCTCTTAGAAAAAAATGTAAAGTGGAAGTGGAAAAAACGTTTGGAACCTCGTAAGCTCTAGTGCATCCAAATCGTTAAAAAAACAAAAATCAAAACCATGGAATCGGCAAATCACCTCGCAGGCTATTACTGGTAAAAACTGCATGTAAAGTGGAAGTGGAAAAAACGTTTGGAACCTCGTAAGCTCTAGTGCATCCAAATCGTTAAAAAACAAAAATCAAAACCATGGAATCAGCAAATCACCTCGCAGGCTATTACTGGTAAAAACTGCTTCCGACTGATCTTTATTGCAAAGGAAAAGAAACACACTCCCAATCCCAAATGAATCTACCAATTGGAATAAACTGCCACTTTTTAATTTAGTAAAACCTTTCTACTTCACTGAATTTTTGGATCAAATAAAATCCATATATCTACTTCACTGTTTAATGTAAACTTCAAGGAAAACAGGAAATAAATTGTGCTCTAACCTCTAAAAGGAAAATGAAACCACACAAGAATACATCCTACACGAAATGGCTTGGTTATAATGCCTTGTAGAAGTTTAGCCTCTGTTGTTTTGTGCACGGCAATGTCTCAGTCTCAGCTTCTGCAATGGTTCACCTCCTCTGTTAGCAATCTTGCGTGTTCTTTAGGTTCCAGAATGATTCCAAGACCCGGATAATGCCTTTAGCAGAAAGATCAATGGATGCCTACGTTATTACTCCCAAAAGAAAGGGCTTTCGAAAATAATACCAGCAGCAGCTAGTGGTGGACGCAATTAAACTTCAGTCGATTTTTTCGTAGAACAACAAACTAGCCTCCGCTTCCAGAACATCCTTCTCCGAGACAATATGAACATCCGAATCCGAGATGCAAAACCATTGTGCGTGAGTAGGTTCTAATAGAACGGTGGGATCTTCATCTCTAGTCTCGGTTTTCACTCTTCTGTAAACTGTGTAATGGCCACTTCCAACTTGTCCGAAGTGCTGGACAACGGAGACTAGCCTGTATGTATGATCTCGTGAAGGTTTAGATGTAAAAGGTCCATTTCCCTGGGCAAGGAAAACAAGCAACGTACGTGAGTACAGCGATGCAGCCCATGCTATAAAGTACTGCCTAATAACTTACTGAAGATGTTATGAAATGAACTATTAAAGGAGTAGATGATAGTCAACAATGCACAGGCCCAATGACATAAGCTGTTTAACATCAATCTGCAATGAATCATGGGTTTAGGAGTGGTGGGAGATAATTTAAGGCGAGAATTAGATTGAGATTTGAGAATCAAACACAGAATTCATGCAAAAATTACAAGTCAATCGCACTTCTATATGTGGCAGTCAAATGTGTATATGCTGCAGAGGGAACATCATACTTCATCTACTTTCTCGTAACCAAATAGGCAGATTGATAATCAGCAAAGAAAAAGTTTCTCCAAGAACTACACTTCATACCTCTTAGCAACAGCAATGAAGTAGCATATGATGGCAGAATAATGGATATGTATTGTGAGCTACTAAAAGGAATGGACTCCACTGGATGAAAGCTAACCTTGTAATTCAAATTGCTAGCAATGAATTGCATGGTAACCTCCGCAGAGCCACTACTTCCAAGCATATTTGACCGTCCCTCAATGTCACAAACATTTTTAGGGATTGCATTTGCAGTTTGCTGGTGCTTGGGGATCTCTGTTCCCAATGAAATCTGTTTTCCAGCCTGCACATTGAAATGTTCCAAATCTGCATCGAGCTGCATAATTCGATGGTCCATGCAAAGAAAGCTTGGCTGATATGCACCCAGTGGTTCCTCCAAGAGTGAATTTTCTCCCAAGTTCTTTATTCCCCTCTTGACGAAAGGTGACAGGTCTAAAGTCAACGGAAAATAAATATGCCCCTATGGTAATAAAAAATTGGTTACAATCAAATCAATCAATAGTAGAGATCAATGTATACGAGTGTTCTTGCAAAATAAACGGATATCTAGTGCTTATAAAATTAAAGTTCCAAAGATACCTGATGGGAGACAAAGTAAGCAGGTGCAAAAAATGATTGTAGGGAAACAGTCAAGTGTAAAATTAACCAGGATAAATTAGAAACCTTATTATTCTAGATAATAAAGTTGTAAAGTTTCTCAGTACATAACCAAGATCTAAGGGACCATGGAAAATTAACTTAGAAGGCTCAGTACCAAAAGCTTGACAGGTTCTCCATATAGATTCACTGAAGCCCGTTGAAGGTGAATGCATAGAATCTGCACACAAAAGATAACAAAACTAGTAACAATGTATCAAAGATTTCTCCCATATCAGCAAAAAGAAACATGAGAACAATAAATATAGTAGAATAAAGAACCTTTAGACTGTATTTGCACTTAGTTCTAAAATTAACTAGTTGCAGGCCTCTCAAGCGTAAGGAGCTTCAGATAACTAGAGCGAGGCTCTACTCTTCCTATATTTATTTGTCAATTTGTGAAGAATGCACGCACTCACTACCAAATAACATCAGGTTAATTATAATCAAGAAAACACCAAACTCTTAAACTTGAATATTTTATGTACGTTCATCAAATAAAATGCAAAGAAAGATGATTCTTTGCTGATTATCACCCCAACAATAGAATAGGGATTGGACCTCTGTGATTTATTTGGCCAGCGGCATATTTAAACCTTTGGAAAGCAAAAACCTATTGTTTGCCCATGTAACCTAACAAGATGCTATTTGGTTTAGTGTACCCTAAGCTTAGAGGACATAATTGTTCTTGGACAAGAATTACAGTAAAACAGCCTATATTTCATTGCTGGCTGTAACCTCCTTTCTGTATTCAGCCACAAACAGGATGTTCTTAGCACTTCAGGTCCTTCAAACCCAAAATGTTGAATTTTCTTTTAGTACAGAATGGCCAATGTAGTATGCCTGAATAATTTCTTTCCAGCACATTTAATTCTAAAGGAAGACAGCAAAAATACTGTAGGTACCTGTGGACAATGCGCTATAATTAGCTGCTTGAAAGTTCTTGAGAAGCTATTCGACCAGGGCAATGGTCTAAGAGAAGGTAGATTCTTGCAGTCACATGAATCATCCTCATTACACTGCTTAAGCACTTCAATATCTGCCTAAGAAGAAATTGTACATCAATTACAAAATAGAACTATTTTTATAACTAATAGTAAGATAAAACAAGTCAAAAGAACATGCAAACTATTCATTAAGGTAATCCATACACTAGTCCTTAGGTTGACAGACATCCATAGCAGTACAAGAGTAGGTTCCTGGTTGACAGGAAGTTCAAAGAAAAAAGTGCAAGATACCTGATTCTTTATAACAGATAAGTATTTCACAGCAGCAACATGCCAGCAGTGACTGCAGAAATAATTGTCTAGTTGCTCAGAGACAAAGAACTGATTCAAGCAATCCTCCAATGAGCATCCAGTATTCTGTAAGTTTAGAAATGAACCAAATGAAGACCCCAAAAGGTGGCTCCAAATAACTTAAAGAATAAAGTGACCCTAACTTACAAGTGCACCACCACATCTGAGCACTGGCAAAATGTGCAAGCTGTGGAAGAACTGAAAATCCAGGGAAATCTACAATGTTTTTAAATAGAAGGGATTAGACACACACCAGCATAAGATGAAGAAAAAAAAGTGAAACAGGAAGACTAGGAGTCAAACAAGATCGGTCAAACTTAAAAGAACTGCTATCAGAGAAATTAATACAAAGCAATAACCCATTTTTAACGTAGGAAATTCAGACATCAGAGGTCAAAGGAACGCAGCTGACATATGAGCAAGACTCGTCATAGCTTTAACGTTACATAACTACATCAAAGCATAAACACTAATAAAAGACTCAAGAAAAACAATACATCAAAACCTTGAAATTATTTGAGTAAGTATAAGCACATTTATGCCACCCAAACATGACTGCGAAAATAGAATACCAAAAACACGAGCAAATGCAATTTATAATCTATAGCTACTTGAAAGCAGGTTTCATTAGAGATAAGACAGTAATGTCACAACAGAAAAAGTTCTTACAAGTAAATTTAACCTGAAAGGAACAACTTTGGCAAGTTAAAATGCTGCCAATGACCCCATCAAAAGGTCCAAGAAAACTTCGCTGCCACCTTTGTTGATCAGACTCCTTTGACCTTGTCACTGAAGAAATAATTCTGTAATTATGTGGTCCAGTCACATCAACCAAGGAGCTATCATGGGATGCATAACATTCTAATAGTTCTTCTCTTAAAGAAGAAAGAAGATGAAAGAATGCTTCCTCTGCATCCTACATAAAATAATTAGACCATTTAGGTTGTCTCTTTAATTCATATTTTAAACAGTTCAAATACTCAGCAACAAAAATCCACCTGTTGGCTAGTTAAGTTGAATCTTGGCACATAATTATCCATTGCAGCCATCACCTTTCGCGGATTTCGCACCAATCTCTCATCATGAACATCACATAGCTCTGTGGATAAAATCAAGCAAATCAAAGTGACATGAAAATATAATAGTAGCAGAGCCAGCTGATAGCAGGCTCATTGCTCAACACATTGAATTTGCAAAAGGTTGGACCAAATATTCCTTCTATCCACTTATTTATTTACGAGTTCATGGAGATGAAGTTGTTGACCAGGAGTCCGTTCATTGAAAGAGTGGAGGTCCTCCTAAACGAAACTCCTGAATGGTGAGAGTCTAACAAAATCAGAAAATTAATTATCTCTTCCATACACTGCAGACGTAAATTAAACTATAAGGATGACCTGACCATCGAATAGCCGTAATATTTTGTAGAAGATCACTTTTAAAATATTAAACAACTTATTCTTTTTTGTTACATTAAGGTACATAGAGCACTAGCACACTCTTCAGGATTACATTCTTTGTATTTAACTTCAAACTTCTCCCTGTGATTCAGAATCACAGATAAACTACAGAGACTTCTCATAAAAAATTTGTTAGACGAAGATTCTGAAGAGGGATATACAGATATACAATCCATTTAGCATTTTAAAATCAAAAGATCGTCAGGATTAAAGAATGAAAACTTACAAAATTGTAAATCTTAAGTTCCAATTTTTAACAAATAAACTCTAACAGATTCCTTCTCCGCTGCAACTAAGGGATCCCAGTAAGCCAAATAGCAAGGATCAACAATTGCCATATTTGATTGATAACTAACTAGAAACGCTGTTAGAACAGCGAAGTCTATGGGTTTTACATGCATAGACATTGCTTCTTTTGTCCCTTTCTGTTCTTGTCATTCTCAACACTGTTACAAGTAGATTGTTGACAGCTTAGTAACATATTTAATTATCAGAAGCCGGCAGGAAAAACAATATTTATCATGAAATTACAAGGAATAGATCATCTAACACTCCAAAAGGATTATGATCTATCAACTTCTTTGCATCAACACAAATCAACTAAAACGTTTTGAAATATTAAGGTTCAGCACAGCATATTGCTTGCATAACCAATACCAAGCTCCAACCGGGAATCAGTTACGCTAATATCCAATGAAGTTTGAACTCTCAACTAACAGTTCTTCTTACAAAGAACACATACAAGACAACAACCTGAATTAACATCCAAAATACGAGTATGATTGAAAGTTCGGATTTATCAAGTCAAACCAAGAAATACTATTATACCAACCTTCGAGAAGAGATGCCAGAGCAGCAGTAAGAGGTAACGTTTTGGAATTCTCTTCTACAGTTCCCATTCCAAGCTCATATTCCTCAAGAATTACCGCTAGATATCTTCTAAAACTTGAACAGCTCGCCAAAGCCTAAGCCGCATATTAATCACCAAATCATTGAAGAAAATGAAGCAATTTGATCAGAACACTAACAAAGACAATCTTTAAACTATCAGAGAAAAGCATGCTAGTCAAATCAGATAGAGAGCTTCATACAAACTTGAGAAGGGGTAAAGAGAATTCAGTCATAAATTCCATGACAGAAAATTGATAACAAAATTCAAACAAACCCAAGTCAGGAAATCAATAATACCTGCAAAACAACATTCAAGAAACAATTGTTTCCGAGATTCTGTAATCCGCTCACCACCCAAATTTTGTTAGAGCTAACATGGTCATCAGATGACCACGGGAATCCAAAGTTCATAAACTTTCCAACTTTACCATTTTTCGCAGCCAATATCAATCCAGTAGCACCTAAAAGGCTTGTGACCAGAGATAATAAACGAAGCCCCGATTGTGAACACCATCTTCCCCGGGAAGAAGATTTGTCTTCCAATTTGAGTAGCTGAATAATAGAATTAAAGTCTATGTTTCCTTGAACTTTCATGGCATAACTACGGATTACAACGAGTTATGACGAAGTGGCGGTGGTTGCCGTCAAGTCTCAATTATCATTACTTCTCAATTCTGCTTGCAATTATTCCAACTAAATTCAACATTTACCATAACAGCCGCCACTAGCCACCTCCACCACTATTCATGGTTGTGGCTGCACTTAACCCAAAAGATTTGCACTTAACCCACTATAGTTAATCTTTGTAAGAAAATGAAGAGAGGAGGGGCGGCTAGGTCTACGGTCGTTTTGTAATTAAATCTAAATTAATTTATGAGGGGATGACATACATTAATGGCTTGTTTTTTACTTAAAGTTTTTGGTTTTTGAGAAATAATTTTATAATGTAAAAAATATATTAAAAATGTAAAAATATATAGTTGAATAGTAAAGAGTTATTTTGAAAATAATAAAAGTTTATTATAATATATTAAATTTATTATTGAAACTAAAACCAAAACTCAAAACAAAGTGTAAAGAACATGCCCCAAGAGGAGGATGAATGATTTCAACCCCGATGAAAAGCCTCCGTTAGCAACATAACCCATATGCTTCACAAAATGTCAAATTTTGCACCATGTGGACAGTTAAGCGATGTAAAAATTGACTTTCCAAATAATCGTGTCTAATTTTGCACTTTAAGCATTATTTCGTGCTCATCTATGCACTTCACCAAAGTGGAAATCAGCAACACCAAAAGTACTCACTTGTCCTTAATTACAAAAATAAATGGGTGCCATGCCATCAAACTAAGTCATAGACAATATCAGAAAGGATAAGGGAATAATACACACAAAAAAGGATGAGCCATTTTGATAGTAGTCGTTTAATCCACCAAAAACATTTATAAAATTTACTCAAAAGTAGTATAGCAATAAGTACCATCCTCCCACAGGAATTGGTATATTTATCCCGTAAAACAAAACATATAATAAGAAACTACGGTGATAAAAAGAACCATTATTTACCACCATTCTAACTATAATTAAGATTAAAGAATAAACCATTAAATGTAAAAGTTTAGAGATTCACTTTGAATATGGCAATAATTGAAGAATATTTAATATTTGTACATGCAAGTCGTAGACCTTTTGAAGTCTCTAGATTAAAATGTAACTGTTTGGATTTTCAATTTAAGAACAAATTACGATGAATGTGTAAGGTTTAAGTAAATAGCAAAAAAAAAAAAAAGATTTTAATCATACTAGTGAATAAATTAGTAAATTTTTTGTATGGTATCATAAATTATGTGGGGTCCTCATAAATATATAGAGGTAGTATTATAATACATAGTCGATCAAATGAATTAATATAATTTTTGTAGTGTTTCATTAAACATGTGGCTATATCTACCTATATATAAAAAGACAAACACTACAAGTATAGTTATCTCAAATACTGCCATGTGGCATCCTAATTAGCCACATTATTTGCCTCAAACTGCCACATTGACTGCCATGTAAGATTTGATAAAGGAAATGAATTTTAGTTTCTTTGAACATTTTCATAGTTGCAGTTGGTGCCCTTTGGCTTTTCAACTTACCAGAGTTTCATCTCAATAATTAAGTCTGATAATTTCTCTACTAGATGTGGAATGCAAATCCATAGAGTTAGAAAGATGAAAAGGCTTATACCCCTCCCTCCCAGAGACTGCAAACATAGTTCACTCAGCCTATATAATCAAATCGATGGATTACCAAATCGTTCTCCTTTGATTCATCGCTTCAAAAGTGTCCGCGCAAAAGATGCTATGTTAAGCCCCGAAAAATAATAAGGCACTTGTAATGGGTACTATTGACAAACTGAGTTTAATTTGGGGTTCAAATTGGGACTTTACTAAATTGTGGTGTTAATCTGCAATTAAGGAATTTTGAGTTCAGGAAAACACATAATTTGTTAAGGAAAACACGTAATTGGTGATTCGGGAGTCCTACGTCTCGTGAAAAGGGATTGAAATCGGAAGGGATAAGGATAGCTAACAAATTGGAGGAAGTTACGCTGAACACATCCCTTTGGTTGTTAAATTCACAAACACACGTTGTAATTCGATCGTACTTGTATACCTCGAGCACATTGTTAACTTACGTGTTTCATGTTCGCCGTCACTTGGCTGCGCCTCATGAGGAATAAGGGGAAGGTTGGTAACTCGCAATTGTCGTGAGGGAAGCCTGAAGTTCTTCATCACTATGATATGAAGTTGAGGAATGGGTAAGAGATACTCTTTGATTACTAACTTAACCGTGGACTAAACTCTGCAGAAGTCGACATTTGGTCCGCGACCGGTAGTTGACGTGCGACAAACGAAACCAGTCGTTGGTCTAGAACAGAGAGGTTCGTAAGCATCGACGTAACTTACCAAAGGTAAAGCCTCCATTGGTAAAAGTTCGATGTAGGAAGCGTAGTCGCCAACTATATTCTTTTTGGTTGCTAATCTGCTTGATGTACTGAATATCGCAGTCAAATTGTGTGTACGTGGGGTTCACAGGAACGATTTCATAACGAAAGAAAGCCAAGCACTGTGCTATGGTTCTAACGCAGTTGAGATCTTGTATGAAAAGTGCATTGTTAACAACATGGAATCATTCTATGGTTAGGGAGGAAGAATTTGTACTGCATGTAGTAATGTGTTAGGTCCTTTGTTTCCACTCGTTTTTCCCCTGTTTTGTCCGTTGAGTATGGGTGAGGAGGAGGAAGTTAATTCCACGCAATCCTCTTGGTTCAGTCCTTCCACATAAGGGGTGCATGTTGCGTGGTAACAATAGAGGAAATTAATGAGCACAGATAAAGTGGGACCGGGTGAGAATTTCTTGTTGTTATAACTGCTTTCGAGTACATATATAGTATATCTAAATATATATAGATCGAGATTGATCCGGTCACTAAGGTTTTGAAATTAAAATATTTTCCTTCACTGGGATTTTGAAATTAAAGTTTCCTTTTTACTGAGAATTTGAATGTAAAGATTTTCGTTTACTGTGTTCTCAAAAATTGCTCATGCATATTTACTATCTACTGCTCTGTTTATGTTTTGGCTTTTTGATTGTTTGTGTGATCGGGGCCGTACTTTATCGCCCGGTCACTTTTACTGGAATTACTGTGTTACTGTAATTATTGTGCATGTTGTATGCTATTATTGGTACTTTACCGCTCTGGTGACATTGGGATCCTAAACCCCGGTGGTTCAAACCGGCAAGGTCGGCATTGGGCCTGATCGCTTGGCTAGACTTCGTGGGTACTGCAGGTTATCTCGAGATATACCACTACTATGTCGGCTTACTGATTTACTGTTGGAGATGTGGACTTGACGACTAAGAGTATCTATCTGGTATGCCATAAAGGACATCCCAGGCAGCCTCACCTGTATCCTTTCTACTGCAACTGTTTATTGAAATGTATTGTTGAGTTACTGTTTGCTTTGCTGTGCCAAATAGTGATTTTCGACACAAATTGATGTTTTATGCGAGAGCTCCTCGTAACTGATTTGCAACACTTGAGATTTCTCACTGGGCTTTCTAGCTCACAAAACAAAAATACTATTTTCTAGGTGGTTTAGGCAAAGCAGCTTGTTGCACTTGTACATCGAGAGTCCCGGATAGAGGAGTCTCGTACGTTGTCATTCACGAGTAGGACCTGCATTGGCGGCTTGAATAATTAGGAACTACACTTTATTTATCTTCGCAAGAACTTCTTTATTCTCTTATTTTGGTCTGAACTCAATAATGTAAGGACTCCCAATGGTGGGAGTTACAAACAGTTTACCTTTATTTACATTATTTATGGGACATAGTCGAAAGACTATAATTGCCTCTACTGTTATCGTGGGCGAGATCCCCGATGACGCCTAGTCGATCACCTTTAAGAATGGCTCCTAAGAGGGGGTCGGGGTGGGGTGTCACATGCTAACTTATAGATTTTCGATATTCTAATGTATCTCATATTTTCTGGTATATTTTGCTTCTTAGTCTGCATTCAAATTGATTTGATGCTAATTTGGGGCTCTGGCATTATAACATCTTGAGATTGGTGCTGATCTCATGCTATAGTTTGATGATTCTATAATTCTGGATTCAAATTTTTCTACATGCTTGAAATGAAATCATACTTAGTACTGGTTTTCTCCTCTATTGTTTAAGGCGTAGAAGATGTTCAATGTTTTGCCTGTGTGAACAGGTATTGCATATACATTGCTTTTGTCAGAGAGTACTCCTCTTGTTGTATTCAATTTGGTCAATATGCATGCCTCTGTTTTGTTAGTCCATCACATTTTTTTTTTTTGCCACTGTCACTATACTCAACCTCTTATTGTAACTTTTTCTTTTATAGAACCATCATAACATAATATCTAAATTAAATTCCATGTTATACATTGTTATGAATTCTCAATTCTGCACATTTTTGGCTTTTCTAATGGGATTCTTAGTCTTAATTTGATGGATATTTATTGGTTGTCAAGAATACTTACTACTTTCTTGAGCTTTTTGATGACTTTGAGGTCGATTCAATGGAATTGATTGTGGAATTTAGTTATTTGCCCAGGTACGAGGTTTCCTACCCAACTATGTATGCTTCAAAAGCTGAGAATAAGGATGCTAAGCTCTTTAACTGTGTTTATGTTTGCAATTTTTTCCCTCTTAGATGCCGCTAATGTTCATTAATCAATATCCCTTAATTTATTTCAATTTTAATTTCTAAAGATGGGCTCTTTTATCTTTTTGGAATTGGGCATTTGCAGAGGGGGCACCAGAAAATAGTGGCCATGTATTTCACGTTGATGATCCTAAGTGGGATTAAGCACCCAGTGATTACTGCTCCCCTTGGAATGCTTTATATCATAACTCATTTTTTTGCTTCAGAGGCTATCCTACAGGTGTCCTTGACAACCGCCTTATATTGGGTTAGTTTCTTTTCCTTTTCCTCCCCTGCTCATTTAGTTAGGCCTTTTTCATTTCTTGGACAATTATTTAGGCATGCCATGTATGATAAAGAGTTTGGCATAATTCATACGATGGTTGGTTATAATTGTATTTGGGTATTTTCATCAAAACAGCAAGAGGTTTCATCTGTGCTTTGCAATTTCTGTCATTACTTGAAACCACGGTATCCATTTACTGTCTGAATTGCCATATATCTAGGCCTTTTGACATGATATCAACTCACATATTAAAATTGATCCATTAACTTGTATATAACTTGAATTACCATTCTTACACAAGAAAAACGTCCTACTAAAAATGAATTGATTGGCCAATTGGGTTGTAAAATGTCTGTGTTAACTCCTACAAGAGAAATCCCACAAAAAAATGGAGAGAGAAAGGTACCACTAGTCGATTTCAGCAGTGAAATTGTTGAGGAAAGATTTTCGGTTTCTTCATTTTTAACTCCAAGCCAATCACTTCGCAGTCTCCATTTTCTAGCAATGTATATTGCTGCGGGGAAAGAATTCAGAGAAGCTGAGTTGGCAATCTCCTGGGCATTGCATAATGGAGGAGGAAGAAAAACTATCATCCTCCATATTTAACAGTGTGCCCAAAATAATTCCAGTGAGTAATTTAACTATGAATGCTCGATTATATTATGAAAATAGTTCTCTAGCTTCTCTTGGGAGGGCTTTGCCTGATTTTACTATTGAGTTTCAGTGGGATATGGATTAAGTTTACAATTCCATGCCTAGGAGGTCTTTCTCTCTTCCATCATTCATGTTAAAATCAGTCACATTCCGAATTTGATGAATAGTAAGGCTCTTATTGAAATTATTGACCATAATACACTAGCTCTTAATGAAACTTTCAGCAATCTCATTTTTTAGCTTTAAACTCTAAATGATTAATTGTCTAGGATTGGAAGAAAATGAAGAACCATCCTCAAATTTTGATTGAATGCAACATATTAGTTTTGCCTTTTCCTTTTTGCTATGTTTAACTATACAACATACTAGAAATGAGAAATTTGTCATGAAAGTTTCAAATAACAAGATCGGAGAAATCTGCATTGCTCAAACCTAATGAGATTCCTTACAGTTAGTATTGAACTTGTTCAATTCTGAATGGTTTGGTCAAATTCTGCTTATTAGATGGATATTCCAATAATCGTTTTGATGCTTGTTTAATGTTTTTGGTAGCGGAGACCTGGCTTTTTATGATTTCTTTTTATTTGTTCAATGTGTGAAATTTGAGATATCCTTGAGTTTTACCCAAACTAAGTGATCGAGTTTTGCAGAAACGTGTCGGATTGTAGTTCAACGTGCTGAGGATCTAAGTTTGTTGGCGAGTCTGAGTTGTATTGGTACATGTAGAATCATTTCCTACTGGTATTCATTCTTTCATATTTTGAGATTTTACGATTTAGTCATGATCGATACATTTGAATGTGTCATGGTACATATTCTTTCATTTTTTTAATGTAATTTATACAAAGGATAATGTTGGTTGTACATATTATGTGCAAATTATTGTGCACATAATAGAATATTTATATTATATTTTACCTTATTACCCTTGAGTATAATTCTAAGATTGAATGTCACCTAGATATTAATAATAAAAATAAAAATTATGTGAATTATTTAATATCATTTTAGTTTCCATAAGGTGTGTATGTTTACATGGTATACATAAATATTCATGGTAACTATAAAGAACATTCCTATTTTAATTGCTGGAGGGGTGCTTTTTTGATTGATTTTTTTAAATTTTGATTTCAGTTATTTAATTATTTTTTTGATTACTTTCTCCTCCGTAGTTCCATATCCATTCGTACCATATTTTTTTATTGGATGATTGCTTTTTTTATTCATTATGTTCGTTCAGTTCGTGGTTGAAATTTGTTTTTATTTTTTTATTGTTTCGATTTTTTTGTCGCATATTTTAATTAATGGAGGAACCTTTTTTTTAATTGATTGTGTTGTTAATTTCCGTTTCAAATATTTAATTTATTATTTCGATTTCTTTATCTGTAATAGTATATTTTGTGTTTGGCTATAGAATATCAAGTTTATTCATTTAAGTTTCCAAAAAAAAAAAAATTTATTTATAAAAAAATACACCAATATCTAGTTATGCATCAATACTAGCAATACAATTTATTTTTACACAAAAAACCATCAATCTAACATCGTTATACATGGCATCACGCACTGTTTCCGAATTTTAGATTTTTCCATGTTTAATTTTCTCATTAATTTCATACTCCGAATTTAATCCCCCCAATCACATGCAAACTCTCCTAGGTGTTGTTAAACATGTAAAGAACTCATCTTTAGCCCCAAACACAAGAGATCCACAGATTAGATTAACAACCCACATGCAAGATCTACTTTTCCAACCCGTGTGTTCATGTTACTTTGGGTGGCTTTGTTCTACGAATTGGGGCTTACCTAGATCCTTATGGGCCAGTTCTTTATGATGTTTTGTAATTTTTTTTTTCAGAATTTGTTGCAAAATTTTTTTTTTCAAACCCATCAAAAGAAACATGATTTTCAAATAATTTTTCAAATCAAATTCAAAGAAACAAGGTTTTGAAATTTTTTTAAAATATTTTTTTAATAAAACATCACCGAAGCCAAATATATATATATATTTATTTTTTTAAATCACCGAATCCATTTTTTTTTTTTAAATATCATTGAAGCCAAAACTCTTTTTTCTTTTTTTGTTTTGAATCACCGAAACCTTTATTTTTATTTAAATATAAATACAAATTTCAGTAAAAATTTAAAATATTTAAATAAATTATGAAAATCCTGTACAATTTGTTTCCCAATAGTACATTAAATCGATGACAGTATTTTTTCATTATTTGGATTAAATTTATCTAATTATTTTTTGTAATATTTAATTGATAATTATACATTGCATTATTATCAGATAAAATCATCCAAATTACTGACATATTATACCGATCATTTTACAATCGTAGTTGATAAAGTTTATAAAATAAAATTAGAGCAATTCATATATTGCAAAAAAAAGTGGCACATTATAATCTATATCTGCAGACCCTCCAACATTTGGTTCATAATGTCCATTCGGCACCGTCCCATTCCATTTCTCGCAGTTTGTGATTGATTCACCTCTTCCTAATAATTTCCATTTGTATCCCCATCTATCACCGCATCCACATCATCTTTATCGTTATCAGCATACTCTGCAAAAATCTCATCTGCAGGGTTATGATCTTTTATCAAATTGTTGATAATACAACATGCCAACACAAATTCAGCTTGACTTCTTTCTTTAAATGCGAACATTCGGCCTGTGAGAAAGTGAAATTTGCTCTTCAACACTCCAAAAGTGCGTTCAACTACATTCCGCACTTGTGCATGCCTATGGTTGAATAACTCTTTGTTATAGTGTCCGTCTCGTCCACGAAATGCACTCAGGTGGTATTCATGGCCACGAAATGGGGCTAGAAAACCAGGCATATTTCTGTATGCGGAATCCACCGCATTTACCCTTTGGAGGTATTGGAAATCCATGATCCAGGGTATCAATTGCCGCCTGTAAGACTTTGGCATCATGTGCACTACCCCCGAAACCGGCTAAGACAAATACAAAATGCATATCATCATCAACAATAGCTAATACATTTTGAGATACTCTACATTTTTGATTTCTATACTGTTGTTGTACCTCACTTCTTGTCCAAGCCTGCACATGCGTTCCATCAATAGCTCTTACACAGCCCTACATTTGAATAAAATATTTTTTAGTTGCATATATGATAAAGCACATTAATCGTCAGTGTAAAATATCACCAACACAAAATAGTTGGAATATGAAAAATTACCCTGAAATACGGATACAAATTTCGCCTACAGCGAATCAAGAGATGAACAATGTGTTGGTTACGCGGCCCAATGACATTCTTACCAATTTCGCAAATTGCTTCTCTAACATCCCGGATAACATGAGAGCATGTTGAAATCTATCTGTTAGATCGCGCATGCGTTTATCTTTAGCCATGCACATTAGAAACATAAGAAGTGCTTCTTCTTTCCGAGTAACTCCCCTATCTTTCTTGGCATAAAATCCGGAATAATGGAGTCTCTCAAGTAGGGCATCAAATGTAGGCCGAGTAAGATGAGTCTGTTCGTAAAAGTTTAGTGGATTGCGAGAGTCTAACATCCACCTTGTGTAAGCCTTACATGATAGAGGACAATCGTGTTGTACCATTCTTTCAGGTTGTTGCCGACTTTGCATATGTTCTAACTCTTGTAATAGCTGTAGATGATATAAAGCATGTTCCGCATGCCCTCTTGATAGATTATCATCGGGTTGCTCTTCCTATATACTATCATTGTTCCCTCCTTCATCAGAGGACTCTCTTCCTGAATTCATTTCATCATCGTCCATGCTTGCCCTATATTTCAAAAGGAAATACAATTACATGCCCATTGTTCAACCACAGACAATAAATAAGACAATAAATTATATAGAATACACAACATTAGAAAGAAGAAAAAATATATCAGCAACTGCATGGAATTTGTCTAGTACATAAATATTGGGCAGCAACTAACCCCAAAGCAATACAAGGGAAATTGAAACAGGGAAATGGGCAGCATTCTCAATAAAACTAAAACAATCAAATACACCAGTAGGGGGAAAACCATAAACCACCCTAAACTCATGTCTTCCAATTGCATTCCTAATTTTACTTACCTAGGCATTGATCAATCATTGCTCTCTGTTCCGCCTCATCAAAATTGATGCAAACAGTGGCCAGCAAGCTGCTTTTTGATAATGCCTTTAGAATAGTCGCATAGGTTGACGAATCCACTTTCAAAGCTTTCAATGCATTTATCATGCCAATTCCAAATTCATGGTCTTTATTCGGGGGTCCCATAGCCACGGACTTATTAAATATGTCATAACAAGATTCTATGCCGCCAGCACTACCACCTTCACTGGATTTCACTGATTTGGTTGCAGATCCATGGTCTATTTGAGTAGAACACTTTCCTTTTCTCTTCTTCTTCAGCAGAGGACTCTTACATTCATCAGATGCACCGCCCAATGTAATGTCCTCATCAGACTCATCAATGGCAACAACTTTCCCTTTTTTCTTAGGGAGATGGTTAGAGCTAATAGCTTTGCTTTCATCCGCCATTTCATCTGTCAACAATGTGTCTAGCTGATCAAACAAGGAGAATGCTTTACTGTTCCAATCCTTTGCTCCAGGAATCATCTGAAACATGGCAAAACTGAAGTTAAGACCCCAATAAATAGATAACATAACAAAGTAAAAATGACAAATTAAATTCATTTTGAATATATAAAGCTGTTACTTACTCTCTCAAGTGCCTCCCAATCGTCAGAAAGGATCAATCCAGCCTCGCTATGATATCCCAATCCAGAAGTTCCGTATAGCAATTTTTTCCAAAGTCTCCAATCCTTTTTCCAATGATTGAATTTACCTTTCACTTGACCGCCAGTCAATGACATACCCGTGGAGGCATTCAACTCAGTAGCAATAACCTTCAATCGATCATCATCCATATTAAACCTCTTCCAACCCGGACGCACTTTTTCTTTTTTTACAATGTCTAAAAGTGTTTGTTCAAAGTGAGGCGGCCATAATGCCTCTTGCACCTTTTGCTTGGAATTTCCTTCCATCTTGTTACTCTTCCAAATTGAAAATAAAGTAACGAAAATGGCATGTCACTAACCCTCCAACGAATTCATTGATATTCGAGCAAACAAGTAAAAAGAACCCAATTAATTTTTCATGAAAATGTTGCCTACCATACAAAAATAAGTCATGCTACCACCAAGTGCCAACTTAAATTATCTTAAGACAAAACTACAATAACTACATTAATAGATCTTCGCAAAAAGGGTGCTAGAGAAGTACTTGTAACATGGAATTGCGAATGCAAACTGATAAGTCGTTCTTGTCCGTCACGGAATGTATTGAGGGCCAACTTGATTTCCAAATTCCTAATTAAAGAATTGAAAACTATATTCAGAATTATTGTATAGTGAATGATAAATAAATTCAGCATTCTCAATGTGCAATGGAAGCATAAAAAGACATATCCTTGTGCCTCCTTCCTTTAGGTCTTCTCATCACATATTGTTGGGAACGTTGAGTGCATGATAACTCACAGAAAAAAGAACCTGTAAATGATACGAATCCAAATTAAAAGGTTGTGCAACAATCCACGAAAATGAAGAAATATTTCACAGAACTCCAAAAATTCTCCATTGCATTTAGTTACAGGAAAACACTAAACAGAACAACAACAACAACCTCAACTCTAACAAATCTATCCTCAAAACAACCATTAAATCCAAGGAACCCAAAATGAGAAAGTACTAAAACATAGTTTCAATTATGTTTCAATTTCTGTTTCAGTTTCAGTTTGTGAAGCTATACGTTGTAGGAGATGCCAACTGATCACTTCTTATTTAAGAATCGGATTTGTTATTCGCAGTGACGATTTTACTATTTGCAATAACATTTTTATGTGAAATTCCTAAAATGCCCTTAAGACTTAAAAAAAAATTCGTATTAAATAACTCTATAAAAATCCGACATGCATACCATAAGCTGTATGCTATTGTTTGCCTATTTTCACTATTCATCGTCAGTAATTCATTTTGCATTCACACGTGTATTCAAATATGACCGACAGACAAGAGGACGATCCATATTACACAGTATGTAATAAATGTATATAATTTTTTACATGAAATTTATTTTTCCTTGATAAAAAATATATGTCTGATCTTTTATTTAGACCCGGATCTGCGATTATCCGGCCGGAAATGTAAAATCTGGGCGAGGAGACTGTCTCCTCGCCTGGATTTCGACCGGAAATACCGTTGGTGACCGGCGGTAGTGGGAGGGAAAATACCGCCTGGCGAAGGGCGGTACTTTTACCCAGGAGGACCGCCGGTGACCGGCGTTAGTACACGGCGAAACACCGCCCGGGGGGCCGCGGTATAAAAACCCAAGAGGACCGCCAGTAACCGGCGGTCCTCTCGCCGAGAATACGGCCGGTAATTTATAGGCCTACCACCGCCGGCGCTGTTCCGACCAGAAGTTCCGCCGGAAGTCGGCGGTCTTTTACCGGAAAAGCCGCCAGGCGGTAGTGTGGGGCGGAAGACCGCCGAAAATCAGCGGTCTTCGTCGGAAAAACCTGCCGGATTCCGGGTGGTTTTTCTAGCGACAGACCGCAGGATTCCGGCTGTATTTTCGGTCCGGTCGTCTGCCTGAAAAATTGCTGGTTACGTGGTATTTTTACGGTGGCGGGCGATAATTTTTTTGATTTCTCTGCCAAAAGGGCCCGATATCCCGCAGGGGGCGAGATTTACGAAATATCCTCCCTTTGTTATGTAGAATTTTGTCACATTCTCACCTCTCGTAGATGAGATTATTCAAAAATTTACTGGTTCCCGCTAAATTTTGGGTTTCAGTATGCTTACCCATCATTTTGTATTAACAGGATATCCATTTGGAGAGGGATGACATATTTTCTGACTACATTGAGGTATTTTAAATGGACGAAGAGTTTAGAAGTAAGGAAGATTTGGTTGCATGGGTCAAAGCTACAGCATCTGAAAATATATGACGGTAAAAATTACATCTTATTCGAAAGCGTTGAGCCTTTTCCTTACAAGAGGGAGAAAATGGCGAGTTGAGATAGGGTGCGATAAATCCAGAACAGTTAGAGATAAGCCACCCCTACCTGAAGGGAAGAGCAGACGGAACAATACCAGCAGCAAATTGACAAAATGTCCATTTCACCTTGTGGGACGCGAAATTGCTGGGAGAAATTGGAAGTTAGAGATAAAAAATAGTAATCACAATCATGAATTACAGCAAGTACGAAATTGGCATTCATCGCACTCACGGCTAACAGAAGCGGAGAAGAAGAAGGTTGCAGAAATGTCAAGTATTAATATCAGGCCGAAGCAGATATTGGCCCAGGTGCAAGCGGATGATCCGCAAAATGTCAGCAACATAAGACAGGTGTACAATGAAGCAGCAAAAGGTAGAAGGGAGACGAGGGGAGATATGACTAACATGCAGTATTTCTTCAAACTTGTGCATGATCACGAATACTTCTATGCGCACACAACTAACGATGATAGTAATGCAGTCGGGCACATTTTCTTCGCACACAAGAAGGCCCGTTCTCTACTTGGTTTGTTTCCGTACGTTTTGTTTATGGATACGACGTACAAGAGAAACAGGTATGACATGCCTCTTCTGTAGATAGTGGCTCATGTCCCCACATCTCAGTATGTTCATATTGCTTTCGTTTGCATAAGGGACGAGACTACCTCGAGCTATTTGTGGGCCATGACTCAATTGACAAATTTATTCGAGGGCAACAAATACCCACATGTGGTCATCACTGATTGGGAGATTGCCATAATGAACGCTACGAAAAAAGTATTCCCACATGCTACCCAACTACTGTGCAGGCGACACATTGAAATGGATGTAAAGAAATATGTAGTAGCGGCGGGCAATGACAAAACTACAACGGATGTGTTTCTATATCGTTGGGGGCAAGTGGTGAAAGCCTTGACATATGAACAGTAATCTGTGGAATATATTGATACTAGATATGTAAATAATTCTAAATTTATGAATGTGATTCCATACTTAAAAAACACATGGTTGGATCCCCACGCAAACAAGTTTGTATCTTGTTGGATGAAATATATAAAGCATTACGGAGGGCGCACAATGAACATGTAACTTCATTATAACTTTAATTTATATTTGTTTATGTTGTATAATTTTATGATACTTTATACAATGCTTTGTGTGAGAATTTGATTTTCAATGTTAATTGGCTTTCAGGGTCGAGAGTGCACATGCACAGTTAAAAAAGGCAATTGGGACAGATAGGAAGGCATTTCCAGGTCTGTTTGAAGGGATTAATATTATGATAGAGGCGCACTTTAACAAAATTTAGACTGCAATGGAATCTTCTCGCAGTAAAACATACAGGAAGAGCGACTACTTACTGTATAGTAGGCTGAATGGTAGACTGTCTTTTGCTGCTATTACAATGGTCGAAAAAGAGTATTCAAAAAGAGTTGGCCTCATTGGGGAAGATGGTTCGTTGTGTGGTTGCGAACTCTGAACAAGTTGTGGCTTGCCATGTGCATGTGAGATACAACAGTTGGTGCAAGCATATCATCCAATTGATCCTGTCGATGTTGACCCTTCTGCAAGACGCTGCACTTGGGAGATACTGATATTTCAAAAACTGTGGAGGCAAGGAAAAGTGCCAAAAGGCGACTGCATGAAATGTTTGTTGAGACCATTCTTCGTCCAAGCGCTAACATATACAGGGTGATGGGTGCCGTGCATGCAGCCCTTTATTCGGAAACTGTTGATTTAGCTGAGCCGGTAAGTAGGCCACACAGGGGACGGCCGAGACACAATCCGACCTAGCGGGATCTATCAGGGTACGAGCATGCCGATAGGAATGCATTACAACGAGGTGCATATATTAATTCTCCTATACAGATCATAATGATTAATTAGCTATCGATATACTAAATTTAATATGAGTTGCAATCGCAGGTCAGAGATCCACAGGCGGACAGAGGAGAAGAAGGGTTGTGAGGCCCCATGCTTTTGAATGGCCTTTTGGCATGCCCCTATTTCTGAAGCAGTTCGTGTTCGACTACATTACCGAGCACGTTAATGTGAAGGCCGATGTACATTGTGGTTTTAGAGTAATTTCTTATTTCCTACACGATGCAGATGAGGAATATTGGCATCAAGTGCGCAGAGACATGCACGAAGAACTGCAGAATCAATCTACCCTTTGGCGCCACGTTCTTGGGCCAGTTGACTATGAGTTAGTATGCAGGGCGATAGAATTTTATGTAGTTCCGGCGTTAGATGAATTTTGGTTTGATTCTCATCTGTGTGGATTACTTGTCGCAACGAAGTATCAGAGGGTTGTTACATTATATGGCCCGCAGAGTAATACTTTCCTTCCGATTGAGTGGCGGGGTGCCGGCGTATCTAATGATCCGATCAGTTTCATCAATATGGGTCTTATAAGGCAAAATCATTTCATTGCTTTGTTAACGACAGGGGAGGTCTTGCTACTCCCAATCTATCCGACGTGGAGAAATAGGGCCTCAGGACAAATGCAGAGTTGGAAAACTCACTTGGATCAACGATTGGGTGAATTTGTAAATAAGTAACTTATATGCAATAGTTTCGTATCCAATAGTTTTCCAATATAAGTAACTTATATGCAAGTTTCATTTGTATGTAACTGTAACATTATTGAACGATCATACACTGCATCAAACAGTATATATACTACATGAAAATAATGTAGAAATGGAGAAGATATACAATTTGCTTTATATTACTAAATATGAATAGTCAATAACATTCTACTATAAAATTTGCTTTATATATACTACATGACAATAATGTAGAAATGGAGAAGATATAAAATTTACTTTATATTGCTTTATATTACTAGTGCGGGCATCAAATCCTCCAAATGTCTAGCCACCTCCTCTATGGCCCTCTCCCGCAGTTCGTTGGGTACGGAATGCCTTGTCCGGGGATGAGCTAGATACATTCTACTAGCAATGTACTGGAGACGCTGCAGTAGAAAGAAAAATCCGAGGCTTTTAAACAAACAGTGACATGAAAATAATAAATGGACATACATACACATAAATACACATGAACCACCTGTACTTACCGCAACCGCTGGTAGCTGTCTAGGGTCCGATGGCTCTTCCACTTCCATGTCGTCTGGACTAACACGAACATGTGATCGCGCATGGAAGTAGTCGAGGTACTCAGGGCACGCCTGATCGGCCCATTGAGCCTTCTGCAGCCCCTTTAACATCCTGCTCTTGTACATTTGCCAAGCCATGAAATCTGTCTCGTACACGCAAGAATACTTCAGGATTTTAGGCCCTCTGTTACAGTTCTTTGGCTCATAAACTTTGTCTGGGATCAACTGCACGTATCCAAATTGGCGCATGAACCGATCAGGCGTATAGGGTTCTATGAACAAAGGGGAAAAAATAAGCCCCCTGAACAATGTGATTGGGTGCACGCATGCAGGATTTGGCTTGAAAGGAAGCCAATTTACCTAGTTTATTTGCAAGAACGTTAGTGATTATTCAAAAATTTATGATATGACATTAATTAACTGTACGACATTTAAATAATATAAAAATACGGATTATTACCTCATTAGATTTCAATGTATCTAGGGCGCGGCGGCAGGACGACAAATCCCGCCGGATCTCACGCTTCCGCCCGGTGCTGATGTGCCACTTTACTGCAGCAGGCAAGGAAACATTCCATTCTCTCATCTTTGGAGGACTCAACATTGAGAAGTACTCGTATATCCAACTCTTTTGTTTGAAGGAAAAAAAAAATTTAATAATATTAAAGAACCAGTATAAAGTATGAAAATAATTTATAATTGATTCGAACAAACTTGCAATAATGTCAGACACCCGCCTAATTGGGCACCGTCCGCCCTAGAGGCCCTTCCAAGATTGCGATAAATGTTGGCCAGACACACTCCTCCCCAAGATAGTCCGCTTATTTTATCTGCGTCACGGAGGAAAGGCAGATAATGCCCAAGCACGTGGGTTTTCTTCTTATCAACGAATAAGGTATTTCCAACCAACCATAACAAATACCTGCGATAGAATTGGCGGGGTCCACATGTCCACTGACACAATGGGCACGAAGGAGGGACATTTTCACACTTGTAAAATCTCGCTCCCCGAACTCCTCTTCCTCTATCCCTAGTATTTCTAGAAGCAGTTCCTTCATTTCTGACGATTTAATTTTCCAATGAAGTGGAAATCCGTCAATCGGGATTCCCAATATGTAGGCCACATCGTGGAGAGTGATACTAATCTCTCCGAACGGCATGTGGAATGAATTGGTCTCCGGATGCCATCTCTCAACAAACGCACTAAGGAGTGCGTCATCTAACTCTGGATGCATGCACTAGACCAAATGTCCCAACCCGGAACGTTCCATTATACTTTTCATTTCGCCGTCGACTAAATCCCACTGCTCATGCCCATTATGGCATGTCAATATCTCGCGTTCCTACGTAATTTAATAAATAAATTAACACACGTTAGGCACCAAGTTATTAAGCATAAATCTAAACAATTGATAATAAGTATTTCACAATAAATAATAAAGAATAATAACATACATGTCGATGCCATATGTAGTAGGCAATATGACCCTTAAAGCTCTTTAACAACTTTGGATTTGAAGGTCCACCGTCAATTGAACCATCCAGAGGCCGATATTCCTTCCACCTGGCATCCCTCCCTGACCCGGACCCGGTCCCTGAAACCGACCTACGTGAGGAGAGCATGAAGCCTTTTCCTCTCCGCCTGCGTTGGTTGGGTTATTTGCCCATTCATTTTCATCCTCCATTCGCCCCGAATTAAATTCTATGTACCCCTGTGACATAGACATCTCCCCCTCATGTCGTTCAGCATTTTCCCGAGCTACCTCCTCCTCCGCCTCTCCAGTGTATCGCGGTGCAAATTCCACTTCAGCGTAATCACTGCTAATTGCCGCCGCCCCCGCATTTGACAATCGAGAAGAACCATGCGCTCTTCCTAGGACCCTTCTCTGGCGTTCGGATGCAGTGGGAGGTATTCAGCCAACTATTTCCTCTGAGGCGGAGTTTGTTGCCTCATTGGCTTCATTAATTTGTAAACTGTCATCCTTTTTGCTTCTGATTAATTTTAATTTTAATTTCTTGAACGCTTCTGCCATCTACAAAATACAATTGAAGATTAAAAATACATAAGGAACATAAATAATTATAACTACAAAATAATTGCTAATATTTAAGGAACAATAACACAATTGATAATTACAAAATTAAAAATATTGTCGGGGAAAATTCGGCGGAAAAAAAATTAATAATATACAATTTTACACGCATTATAAATACGAAAATAATTGATAATATATAAGGAACAATAACACAATTGAAGATTAAAAAATTAAAAATAGTGTCGGCAAAAAATCGGTTGGAAAAATGGCCGCCCGCCTGAAAATAACCGCCGAAGTGTGGCGGCGGCGGTTTTCTTTTTTTTTTCAGAAAAAGGACCACCGATGGCCGGCAGTAGTCCCAGAGAGACTACCGTCAGCCGCTGGAAGTCCTTTTTCCAAAAATTTCCGTAGCGGCAGATTTTTTGGGAAAAAGGACCGCCGGTTTCCGGCTGTCTTTTCCCAAATAACTACTGCCGACGGTCAAGACTACCACCAGGGACTACCGCCGGCCACCGTCGGTAGTCCCACAAATACTACCGCCGGCAGTAGTATTTTCCAAAAAGACCGCTGGAGGCCGGCAGTCTTTTTTCGAAAAAGCCCACTGTCCTCTAAAAAGACTGCCGTCCTCCGGTTTTCGGCAGTAGTCAGCCAAAATACCGCCGGTGTCTGGCGTTTTTTCAGGCAAAAAACCACCGGACGGCGGCAGTTTTCAACCCTCTTTTTTCAGTCCAGTCCGGTGTCTCCTCGAACGGCATTTCACAGATCCGGCCATAAAATGGCCTGTTAATCGCAGATCCGGGCAAAAACATAACAAAGCCAGCCAAATTATACACTAATTTATCAAAACAATGACCAAAACATCAAATAAACAATTATTAATTTTAGTAACTCACCTTTGCCAATCCGGTTCGTCTGGACTTTTATCCGATTTGGCTGAGTTTGTGCTTCCACTAGTCTGCACACAGCATAGAAAAGAAATGAGAGAAATGGGAGGAATGGCTGATTTTGTGCTTCAGCCCAATTTCTCCCATTGATATTTATAAAGTTTTTTTTTTTTTTTAGCTTAAAGGGCAAAAAAGACATTTTACATAAAATTGTTACTGCAAATAGTAAAATCGTCACTGCAAATAGTATGGCCCTTAAAAATAAGAACCTGAACTATTTTTCAAACATTCTATTCCTAAGCAAAACACTCTATTTTACTTTCTCCAGTAAACATTCTATTCATATGCACATTTGAAGCTCCTTATTGCACTGAACCAAAACAAGAAGCTAGCTACCAAAACTAACATGGAAGATAATGCTAAAAATGAATTGCCAATAGCATATGTATCCTTCTTAACAGCATAAACCGAAGTAAAAGTTATTTCGAAGGCGGCGAAGAAAATAACAGTTTGAACAAGAACCCAACCATGATGAAACTAGAAGAACAATAATCCATCAGCATTTTTTTCCAAAAGGAGCCAAGACATTGACTGCTTTTCTTAATAATCTAGTTCGCAAGTAGCTAGCACCAACGTCATCAATTCTATGCATATAGAGTTATAGACATGAATATTCACTCCAATAAATATCATTTCTTTGAGAATCCATTAAATCAAGAATGTTTTGTGCCAAATCTACTGTGATTTGGTTGGGGTTTTCCATTCATAATAAAGCAGCCCAAAAAAAAAAAAAACCATCTTCTAATAAGAAAATGTATATCATATCATTCAATTAGCAAATAAATTTCATGCCCAGCCTAAAATCGAATAATAATGCACTGCTTATACAACTCCAAATGCAATTATGCACACAACCTTCAAGAATCAATACTATAGCTGAAATTATTAATTAAGAAAAACCCATTTCATATCAGAAATCACAGGAACAACACAAAATAACAGGGAAAACAACGATTTACCTCTAAAAGAATAACGGGTCATCAGGGCACCAGAAATGATAGTACAAAAAATGAAAAATCTTGATAGTACCTGTTATTTCCTGGCAACTTGTTATCTGAGCCTGGTAGTTTGTTTCCTGATGGCTTCCATTTTAATTATAGAAAAATAAGTAGTAGGCAGTTTTTAGTTTTCAAAACGAAAAAAAAACAAATAGAAACAGGGCGGAGTGTCGGGGAGTTACCTTCTTGTTCTTGCTATGAAAGAGCAGAAAGTGATTGTAGATTCAGAACCGACGTAAGGAGATTTGCGAAAAGTGGGAAAAATTAGGGCAATAGTTTTCACCGGGTGAAAACAGAGAAGAGCAACCGTTCAAAGAGGAAGATGAAGATGGAGATAGCGGCTAATATGATGGAATAGGAGAGTGATGTTGCCGGAAAATCATTACCGGAATGCTTGATAATCCACCGTTTTTGGTTTCTCTGTTTTGGATGACTTTTCTGCTTGAGAACCAAAGTCGAAAGTGTAGAAAATATTTTTTTTTTTTTTAAGAGTACTTTGCTGCAGAATTATTTTGGGACTTTTAAAGCGAACAAGAGTTTGGATTTTTGGGCTTGAAACCCAAAAAAAGCCCAAAATTATTTTCAAAACCCCAAATCTAACAGGCCTTAGATTTCCACAAATCACTTAAGGGAGTGCAGTGCTGGAGATTCTAGGCGCCGGCAGTGGCTCTCCGGCAATGACGGCAACGGTATGAGCTCTCAAAGAGGGCTGCTCACCTTCTTTATGTTTTTTTTTCCCTTGTTCTTGCTGCATGAAAAGGTTTAATTCGTGGTTAAAGATGCTTATATGGGCATCTCCTTAGGTCTAGGTTTAGGTTAGATAAGGTTTTTCAAGTTAGTTTCGGATTTGGATTGGAGAAAATCCAATCCGAATTTGAATTTCAAAGAATCCCGTTGCTGAGCAGTGGGCGTGTGCTCGGCACACTCCAGGCTTCGCGCTCAGTTTCGCCCTGCGATAGGGGCCTGCAACAGTCGTAGGTCCCTATCGAAGGGGGACCGTTTCCGGCCGTTTCTTCCCAGTTTTGCTCCGGTTGACTTCTTCTTTCGCGTACCTTCAGTCAGTCCCTAGCTTCCTCTTATGTTTTCCCTTCACTATTTCCCCTTATTGTGCGTACTCCTTCCTAAATTTCTCGAGGAGTAAGTCATATAACCTACGCACGTATCACGGCACACAATAATTCTAGCAAGCAAGTCACGTTGTCACGTCAAGCATGACTTCAAAATAACAATTTTAATTTCATTTTTTTTACCGTCTTTTTATGTCTAGAATTTTGCTTCAAAAATCTGGGGTTTCACATTCTCCCCCACTTAAAGGAATTCAGTCCCGGAATTCCCTAACTCACTCCGCGAATAAGGTCGGGTACTTCTCACTCATGTCTGGTTCGGGTTCCCAGGTGGCTTCCTCAAGCCCATGCCATTTCCACTGCACTTTCACTAAGGCAACCTCCTTAGTCCTCAGTCTCTTGACACTTTGGTCCAATACCCGTACGGGTTTCTCCTCGTACTATGGGGTCTCCTCGATTTCCAGGTCATTGAGCTGTATCACACGCTTCGGATCGGCCAGATATTTCCGTAGCATTGAGACATGGAACACTGGATGCATTCTTCCCATGGACACAGGTAACTCCAGTTTGTAGGTGACTTCACCCACTTGTTTCAGAATCTTGAAAGGTCCCACAAATTAGGGACTTAATTTTGCTCGTCTCTCACGTTTTATGATATGCGTGTACGGGGTAACTTTCAGGAATACTCAGTCTCCTTCGTCAAAGCTCAACTCCTTCCCGCGTCTATCCGCATAACTTTTTTGCCTGCTCTGGGCAGTCACTAGCAGCTGATGTATTAGCTTCACGTCATGGTAAGCCTCGTCCATAAACGGAACCAGGCTGGTCGGGGTAACCTTTCTCTCTCCCACTTCATCCCAATATAAAGCGGATCTACATTTCCTTCCATACAAAGCCCCGTAAAGTGCCATCCCTATCGATGCTTGTTAACTTTTATTGTAAGCAAACTCAATCAAGGGTAGGTGCATGTTCCACGTACCTCTAAAGTCCATAGAACAAGCCTGAATCATATCCTCCAGGATCTGAATAGTGCTCTCAGACTGTCCATCAGTCTGCGGGTGAGAGGCAGTGCTGAAGTTCAGCTTCGTACCCATCGCCTGCTTAATTGCTGCCACAATCGGGAAGTAAAACAGGGGTTACAATCCGAAGTTATGCTGGCCAGCACTCTGTGCAGCCACACTATCTTTCGTATGTAAAGCTGAGTCTACCTCTCCAATGAGTATTTCACAGTCTTGGTGAGTCGGACCACTGCCACCCACACTACGTCATAGTTGCATGGGGATTTAGGAAGTCCGGTCACAAAATCCATAGTAATGTGTTCCCATTTCCATTCAGGAATCTCGAGCGGCCTTAACAGCCCTGACGGCCACTGGTGCTCCGCTTTCACTTGCTGACACGTCAGGCAGGTTGATACGAATTAGGCCACTTCCCTTTTCATATTGTCCTAACGGTACCTGGTCCTCAAGTCTTTGTACATCTTGGTGCTTCTTGGATGCACCGTGTACCTAGACTTGTGGTCTTCTGTCATTATTTCTTATTTCAGAGCATCATTCCTCGATACATACAACCTTCCTCGATACCTCATGCTTCTGTCTGGCCCTATCTGGTAATCAGGATGCGTACCCTGTTGTGCTAATTCCACTCGGTGACTCAAGGTAAGGTCCTCTTCTTGAGCCTTCTTGATTCGTTCGGTTAGGTCGGGTTTAACGACTACATTGGCACAGACCTCTAGGAGTGCTAACTGGGTCTTGCAGCTCAAGGCATCGCCCATCACATTGGCCTTGCCGGGATGATACTAGATGGTGCAATTATAGTCTTGCAAAAATTCCATCCATCTTTGATGTCTAAGGTTGAGCTCTTTCTGCAAGAACAAGTACTTCAGGTTCTTGTGGTCGGAAAAGACTTCGAAACTAAGTCCGTAAAGGTAATGCCTCCACTTTGCCAAAGCAAAGATCACAGCTGCTAACTCCAAGTCATGAGTTTGGTAGTTTTGCTCGTGCACCTTCAACTTTCGAGATGGGTAAGCAACAACCTTCCCTTTTTGCATTAGGACGCAACCGATCCCTTCCTTGGATGCGTCGGTGAACACCACGAAGCCTTTCTTTCCTTCAGGTAAAGTCAACACCGGGGCTGAAGTGAGCCTCTTTTTTAACTCGTGAAACGTGGTATGTGCCTTCTCGTTTCATGCGAACTTAACGTCTTTCTATGTCAGCTTGGTCATAGGTCCCGCAATCTTCGAGAAGGCGGGAATAAACCTTCTGTAGTATCCTGTGAGTCCCAATAAACTTTGTACATTCGTTGGGCTCTCGGGGGTTCTCCAATTCATTATGGTCTCTACCTTGGCTGGGTCCACTGTGATCCCCTTCTTGGAAATCAAGTGGCTAAGGAAGGAAACCTGGTCCAACCAAAATTCACTCTTGCTGAACTTGGCATACATCTAGCGTTATCTTAACTTGTACAACACCTTCCTCATATGTTCTTCATGCTCTTATGGGTTTTGGGAATATACTAGAATGTCGTCGATGAATATCACAACAAACTAGTCTAGGTACAGTTGGAACACACGGTGCATTAAGTCCATAAATGCGGCTGGTGTGTTGGTCAATCAGAAGGGCATTATGAGAAGCTCATAGTGCCCATATCGGGTGTTAAAATCGGTCTGAGGAATGTCCTCCTCTCTAATTTGTAGCTGGTAATATCCTTGGCGAAGATCAAGCTTGGAAAATACCGTTGCTCCCTACAAATGGTCAAAAAGTTTGTCTAGTAAGGGTAACGGGTATTTGTTCTTGATGATGAGGTTGTTCAGCCCTCGGTAATCTATGCACATTCTCATCGTGCCATATTCTTTTTTTTCACGAACATAACTGGGGCACTCCACGGTGAGGTACTGGTTTCGAATGTAACCATGTGCTAGTAGCTCTTTAAGCTATTTCTTCAACTCACTCAGTTCTACCAGGGCCATCCGGTATGGGGTTCTGGAGTATGGTTCAGCTCCGGGAACAAAGTCTGCGGTGAAATCAATCTCGCAGTTAGGTGGTAAGGAAGTCAACTCCTCCGGGAATACATCGGATATTCATTCACGATGTGAGTAGTCTCAATCTTAGCTTTCTCTTTTGGCTTGTTCATTATTATGGCAGAGAAACCTAGCACTCCTTTCCATAACAACTATTGGGCTTTCATCTTAGAGATCAATGGGGACACAATTTTCTTGCTCCTCAACCTTAGCTCCACTTCTGGCTGTCCGAGTTCCTTGAAATCACCTCCTTCCCTCAGCAATCTAAGAAGGCGTGATTCTTGGCTAGCCAATCCATACTAAGGATCACATTGTAGCCCCTCAGATCTAGGGTAACTAAATTTGCAGGCCGGTTTTGCCCTTGGATGTTTACTGCACACTATCGATATACTGAATCGGTACACAACAGGACATCAGAAGTTGGGGTACTTACTTCCAATGTATAAGGTAGTTTCTCAAGCTGTCCTAGGGTTTTAGGCACGAAATCTAAAAGATTGGGTGGAGCTCGGGTCACTTAACACATTAGCTTGCAAGTTTAGGACAGAAAGAGTACCTTCCACCACGTTATTGTTCTGGTTGGCCTCCCGGTGCTCAATAACAAAGACGTGGGCTGCTACTCTCTTTCCCTAGTCGGTGGCCGATTTCGGGTTGGCCTGTGCATTGGCTGGTGGCGGTTTCGCTGTGGGACTGCTCTGAATCCAATGGTAACTACTCCTGCACTTTAAACACTTATTGGCCTTGCGCCAGTAGTCTGCCTCCACGTGGCCGGCCTTCTGGCAGAGTGGCAGATGATCTTGTGCCTTTCCCTCCCATTTGCCCTTGTCTATGCTTACCCTGTTGCTCTCACCCTTCTTTTCCTTGTGTGTGATTTTGCTGATACCCCCATTGGCTCTTAGCACTTTCTTATCCTTGCTCCGGGAGTGGAATGCAGTGATCTTGTCTTGAACATCCTCTGCCCATTAGGCCTTGTCCATCACATCGGCGTAGGTTGGCAAATCTTATACGGTCAATGTGGATTGTATCTCGAGCTTGAGGCCGGAGATGAACTTCTTCTTCCGATCCTCATCTGTGGCCACTATCCTAGGCACATACCTTGACAGTCGGGAAAATATTGCCTCGTATTCCAAGACTACCTTGAACCCTTGTCTAAGCGACATAAACTCCATCTCCTTGCAGTCCCGCACTACCTGTGGTGAGTATATTGCCCGAAAGGCGGTGGTAAAGTTTTCCCAAGTCCTCGAGGTTTGGTTAGTGATCCATTCCTGGTTGACCACTCACCCCCAATCTATCGCGGCAGCGTCCATCTGGTAAGCAGTAAGCCCAATCTTTCTAGCGTCGGTGCACCCGATAAGCTCGAAGGCCCTCTTCACGCTTTCGAGCTAGGCCTCAACCTTGTCGGAGTGTGGTTTCCCACTGAAATAAGGTGGATGAAACTTTAAGAATTGGGTCAGCTCTCGGTTTCCATCATTTTGGCATTCTAGCCTACGATGTAAATCGGCTACTAGCATGGTCAACTGACCAATGGCCATGTGCAAAGGGTCATATCCCTCTCCTGAGCTAGACGCGTTGTTCCCTCGGGTAGCCCTTGTCATCTACAAATCTCAAACAAGTTGTCTAATTTCAGTTTAGCCTGGTTATTTCAACCCACTAGGACATAATTCTAGTCATGACACAATCTAGCTGGAACCTAGGATATATGCATCTAGGTCTGTTCACATTTCAAGTAAGTCATGCATTAAGAACGTCATACTACAAAATTTAAATCAAGCTAGAAGTCACCAGCGGTGACTTAAGATTTTATTTCAATTGTCGGTTTAGAGATCCCTTCTCTCTAACCAAAGCAAATAATAATTCCACAAATAATTCAAAAAAAATAAAAGGGCGAAGATACATGTCCTGCCCTTTTAATCAAATAAGCAACTAACAAAATAATGCGCAAACAATTGTGCCTAACACTCTCGCTTGAAGACTACTCGTCTTCTTCCTCATCTTCTTCTTCTTCTTCCTCTGGCTCGACCTCTGATAGGTGTCCTTTAGCTGCTGAATTTTAGAGCATATTTGTGGCAAATCTCATGGGTATGTGCAAGTTTTTGTTAGATAAATGCAGGTTTTAGGAAGAAGAATAATTAGAGAAAGCAGATGCAAAAAAGAGGAAGAAAAGAACAAGCAGCCCAAAGAAGTTGAAGCAGCCCAAGGAAGTTGAAGAAAGCCCAATGAAGAAAATAGGCCCATGCCCAATTAAGTGACAACCGCAGGAAGAAATTGGAATGGAATCTGAATTCTTATCAGCATGAATACTGCGCATGGGCTGTTGCCTAATTTATTTGTCCTTCTTTATTTTGGAAAATATTTTTGGTAGTATCCTACATGGAACAGGATTTTAGTAGTTTACTATTAATTCTTCTCTCCATTCTACACCTATATAAAGGGATAGAAGGGAGAGAACAGACGGGACGTTCTGGACAGTAGCATAATATTCCATATTTTCATAGCTAGTATAAGGAAAATAGCTGTAGGTTTCGTTTCTGGCGTTTGGAGAATTTCTGTCGGCAGAGGTCCCGTTTGCCCAAACGGGAGGTCGCATACTCTGAGATTTTTCAGATCGCAATTCAAATATTTCTTTCTTAATTATTTTATTCTTTTCAACTATTTTCAGTATGATTCATATAATAATTATGTTCGTAGTTAGTTTAATTATGAGTAACTAAATTATTTTATTCCGGCATAATGTAATAGCAATTAATCCGGGCATGTTATGAAACCGAATTGTGCTTAAATTAAATTGCATGTGTTCCTTTTTATTCTCTGCTCATAACTTTGATTACTGATATTTAATTAAGACTGATCACCTTAGTTGAATTAGGTAGAGCCAATTAATTCCCAGTTAAATAACATAATATTTATTGGGCAAGATTAATTAGTGGCAAAGTTACCTTCAGGTAATAGAGAATAAGGGGTTAGTAATTCTTAGATGTTAATTCAATAAGAATAACTAAAATTGGGTTTCCCTAGATCTTAAGGCTGTTAACTTGGTTAATAGGTGTCGATGCCTTACGGCCTGTTCCTTGTTAATTAGAGTAGCAATTATGTCTGATGCAGATTCACGGTAATTGCCGATAAAGTAAGGGGAGATTGGGTTATGTCTGATGCGGATTCACGGTAACCTATAACTGATTGATGACATGCTATTTAATATATTATTGCGTTGATGATTAACATGCACGTGATTATTGTGATTTACATATTGGTGGAATACTTTATTTCATTGATTAATTTCTTTTTCTTAATTTAAGTTTGTTATTTAGTTTTCAATAATCTTTTACAAAGTCTCTCTGAGCAATAAAGGTGGTTGCGAACCAAAATTGTTTGGAATAAATAGGTTTTTGTGATTTTAATCAGTCCTTTCCCTGTGGGATCGACCCTGTTATCATTGTGCTACTTATAGCTAATTATTGCAGGTTTATACAGTACTTTTACTGTATTTGATAGGGCTAACGACGGTCCTATCAAATTGGCGCCGTTGCCGGGGAACGGTTTTATGTTTTAAATCACCTTTTCCTATTAATTTGTGTTTTTGTGTGTTTTATGAGCAGATCGTCGCAACCTGAATTGCAGTACGATCCAGAGATTGAAAAAACTGCAAGAAGACTTGCAAAAGAAGCACGTCAGAGGCGAGAAGCTGCTGTTTCAAATTCGGACAAGGTCCCGTTTGCCCAAACGGAAGGTAGAACAGAAGCTGAGTCTGAACAGAATTTTGTCCCCAAGCCTGATCCTAAGATGGGAGATAGACAGGAAGAAAGAAGGGACGAGCGTCAAGTGGGAGCTCCTGCTGCTGAACCAACTCTGAAGGAACTAAGCAACCACGACGCTGAGGATGAGCCTTCAGCAATTGTAATGCCTGAAGTCACGGGTCACTTCCAACTCAAATCTAGTTGGTTGAGTATGCTACCTAGGTACCGTGGAAGGCCAGGAGAGGATCCCCATAGCTTTTTGCGTGAGTACGTCAAGGGGTGCAAATTGGGCAAAGTACTAGCAGGAGCCACTGTGGAGCAGCTCCGACTCGTGGCATTCCTTTTTGTCCTGACCGGCGAAGCCAACATGTGGTTCTCTTCCCTAGAGCCAAACTCCATCACTACATAGGGGGAGATGAAGGAGGCTTTCCATAAAAATTACTTCCCAGCCACGAAGACTAGCATCTCATGTAAGGAATTTTTATCAAGTTAATTCTTTGAACTTAGAAAGTTTTGTAAAATTCCTCTTGGTGTGGTTCTTTTCTGCTTATTGGGGGTTTGAAGTTGGGTTCGGTAAGGTTAAACATGCTCCTTACATGCAGGTTTAGTCATGAAGCGTCAAAGATATTCAATGTTCTGGAGGATGTAATGGAGCATATCATTCTAAATTTGCATGACATCCAGAAGAACTTACAATTTTGGCAATCTAGATCTGAGGTTATTCGAAATGATTTCCCAGCCTCTGAATTTGGCGTCCAGTACTCCAGCTTGTTGCTCTGCAACTAGATATTATTAAGTGTTGTTATCTGATCATGTATCTTTTTTCAGGGTACAAATGCTCAAAAAGCATATTTCATGTTATGTGAAAGAAGGCCTAATGCCTTTATCAGTGGCATAATTCAGTTGGTTCACGATTCTCTTGTTGAGGGTTCTGGAACGCAACAATTGATTTCTTCTGCATCTTCGATCATGTCCGAGAGAATTATCATCCTTTCTAACCTCAGATACTTTTTGGCTGATTTTCTGGCACAGGTGTGGTAAATTTACTTCGAAGTACTCAGTGCTTAGCATTGACCTCTAAGCTCTCCTTGTTTATAGGCTTGTAATGGTTTTAAAGGGTGTTCAAATTTTCTTGAAATGGATTCATTACTGGAAGATAAGCTATCTTTGTATAATAAGCCGTATAAAAGAAAGGCATTCATCTTTGTCAGTTAAGCAGAAAATGAATTTTATCCAAGCTTTCATGCAGTTAAGCAATTGGTTAAGACATTTTTTGGTTGATTATTTGGCATAGGCATAGATACTGTTTGTCTTCTATGGTACTATTGTACCCATCTGTTCATTTCTCATGCATTGCAGGCTTGGTCTTGTGTTATTTCACGTGTTTTCTGTTGGAAAACCAACAAAGTCTTTTAGTCATGCAATTTTGCAGAAAGGAAGTTCATGTTGGTCTTGGCTATATGATATTGTTTTGAATACAAAATTTTGTATGTCTTCCCTTATTTGTTCAAATGGTCATTGCTTGAAACTGGCCTGATTCTGTGCTACTCTTCCATTAGTGTATTTCCTACTATGTTGACTTTTGTATACCATTTGGGTGCTTGATTTCGTAAAATTTAGCAAGTTATATTGATGATGGAAATTCAAATAGGTATTTCCTACTCTTCCATTAGTGTATTTCCTGCTATGTTTACTTTTGTATACCATTTGGTTGCTTGATTCGTAAAATTTAGCAAGTTATATTGATGAGGGAAATTCAAATAGGTTTACATGGAGATTGATAAAGTTGGAGAAGATTTAGTTAACGAGACGGAGAAGTCAGTGCCCTCTCTATTATTCATCATCAACGACCTATTCTTAAATTTGGAGGCATCAATTGGCCATTTCCATGCGATGCGCAAGGTAGTGGCTGAAGGGCCAACTTCTACTATACTGTACTTTGTTAAATTTAAACAGTTAATAGTTTGACTTGAAGTAATTCCCAGATTCGTATTATTTTATGCTTTTGCAGACTGGTTCTTCTGTTGAGGGAACTTATTCATTTCCACTGGTGTTTAAGAAACTTCCAGAAGTAAACCAGGAAGGCTCTCAGTGGACCGAATGTGAAACCAAAGATGCTATCAACTTGATGTATCAGAATCTGCAAAAATTGGACACTTATATATCTACTCTTGTAAGAGTTTGTCTCCTTACTACTTTATGACGTTCATGGGTTCTGTGATTACATTTTAGTTCATTGACTTTATGAAAGCCAATAATATGGGAAGAAGGGGAGTTCTTAAATTAATCTTGGAATCCATTGAGTAGTGTTGGATGCAGAAAAGAGCCTCAAATGCACATACTTGGACAATGGAATGCTGGCATGTAAAGGCACAATTTTTATCTGTCAACAGTTCATACCTCTCAGCAATCATATTTTTTGTTTTATCCATGGATGATTAAATACCCTTATTAAATATGGCTGTTGACTGATATAATGTTTTGTTCACATAAATGCACCGCAAGGTATAGAAATATTCTATGTATATATTTTTCTAATTAGATCATGACTGCAGTCTGCTATTTTCTCTGATAAATGAACAAATTTACATGTTTGTGTTCAGATCCTTTTTATCAGACACTTATCATGCATATCATATCGTATCATATCCTGCTGTTATGTATCAACTCTGTTTCTGGAATCCTACTTGGTCACGCCCAACTCATGTTTTAAAGTGTATGTAGTGTTACTTTCCTGCTTAGATATTGAAACACAGAAAAAGTGAAGTATCTGCAAACAAGGATATGCAACTATCTTTCTAAAATTAGTTCAGAATTCTCTTATTATATGTTTATGGTATCCTTACATATTCTCCCTGGTGAAATTCCTAGTTCATTTATATTATTGCTCTTCTAGTTTAACTTTTTAAAATGCATGGGCTCCTTTAATGGGTGTGAAGTTATAGGAAGACTTGAGAAGGTAAAATAGTTGTAAATGTGAAATGGGAAAAAATTTTACATTCCGTTTACTTATCTTAGGTTGCCAAACACCGAAAGCCAAGAAGAGTAACCTTGTATTGGATGCGCTATACGTGTGGAGCTGTTGGCATCTCTGTTTGTTCAATATGGCTACTTAGTCATAGTAGAGTGATGGGGAGCTCTGACATTGATGACTGGATTCGTGAGGCAAAAGACTCAACCCTTGGCTTCTGGAAGGATCACGTTGAACAGCCTGTAAGATTCTCTGTATTTAGGTTGCACATTGTCAAAACTTCTAAACCTGGATACAAGTTCTATCCTGGAAGTTTTTCAATTTCAAGTGTTTTTTTCTTTATAAAAGTTTGTCTGATGAGGTTTAATAGTTTGTTACATAGTGATGAATCTAAAGGCTAAAAAATTATCATTGTGCATAGTATGCCAATCTATATAGAGGGATGAAAGTATTCCTATTTCCATAGAAATTATGTAAACATGCAGCTGTGTAGTTGCCTTGATTAATTTGTCTATAAATTCATCTTTTTCCCATTCTATATAGAGTATAATCATATGATCTTTTATATATTTCCTTTTTATATAAATAAATAGCTGTTAAACATTTTGTATAGGAGCCGCCCCAGCTTAGCAAGGGCAAGAGAGACCTAGTATATATGTGTGTGTGTGTGACATAAAATAAATGTCAAGAAAAATGTGACATTACGCAATTAACGCATTTGTGTCGCACAAAATTTATGCGACAAAAAATTTAATGACGTAAATTGTATCGCCAATTATTATATGACATATGTCGGACGCGATATTATGTTGCAAAATAACATTAATACAGTTCAAATAATGACGCCACATGTGTAGCAAATAAATTGACATTAAACGTGATGACAGAAATTAGTGTTACAAATAATGCGTCATTGAAACTAATGACGTGTAATGTGCCGCAAGATTTATGCGACAATAATTAAGTGATGCAAAATGTGTCGTATTTTCTGTGGCACAACTAGTAAAAAAATGCCACAAAAAGACAAATGACGCATAATGAGTCGCGAATTTTAAGCGACAATTAATTTAGTGATGCAAAAGTGACATATATTTACGGCACAAGTGAAAAAACGCGCCACAAATTTGCTTCACCATCTTTTACGACTCAATAAAAAGAGACGCATAATGTGTTGCAAATTAATATTTGCGACACTAAATCAACTTTTAGCGACACAATTTACATGTCGCGAATACCCTTCGACGCTTTAAATGTGACGCCACATTTGTCGCAAATAATCTTGCAACATTCATTTTAATGACACAAATCAATGTCGTAAATTAGTATGCGTTACTAAGACAAATGACGTGTATGTGTCGCGAATTTTAAGCGACAATTAATTTAGTGATGCAAAAGTGCTATACATTTGCGGCACAAGTGGAAAAAAGCACCACAAATTTACTACACCACCTTTTGCAACTCAATAACAAGAGACGCATTTGCGACACTAAATTGACTTTTAACGACACAATTTACATGTCGCGAATACCCTTCGACGTTTTAAATGTGACGCCACATTTGTCGCAAATAATCTTGCAACATTCCTTTTAATGACCCAAATCAGTGTCGTAAATTAGTATGCGTCACTAAGACAACTGACGCATAATGTGTCGCGAATTTTAAGTGACAATTAATTTAGTGACGCAGAAAGTGCCATACATTTGCGGCACAAGTGAGAAAAAAATGCCACAAATTTCCTACACCACCTTTTGCGACTCAATAACAAGAGACGCAAAATATATCGCAAATTAGTATTTGCGACACTAAATCGACTTTTAGCGACACATTTTCCATGTCGCAATAGGTCACTTTTCTTGTAGTGGAGCTTGTGAAGCTCACCCCTTTCATTAACCTATTTTTGCAAGTGCTTAAGTAGGTATGTTTTATTGGTCACTAGATGTGAGGAGACGTTCGTTGTAGCAGTGCTGAGCGGTTATCTTCTAATAGATAGGCCTAGATAATGGTTTTGCTTTAATGGGATAATTTGGTCGATGACCGTCCTGAATAATGTTTTAAGCTTCCACATTAGACAAGTTTACTTTTAATAAGTATCACTGAATGTTTTTCAGATAAAGGTAACTTATATTTTTACTATTATCTGTATCGACTTGTTGGGCGCGAGCCCTAAATGACGTTGTCCCCTGAATCGACCCAGACTCCTTCGCAGGAATGGCCCTCGGGAGATGGGGTCGGGGCGTCACATTAGTAATTGTTAAGATCCTTCGGTTAATGAATATAAATTATTTCTTATTAAATGTCCATTAATCCAACTAATCAGGCCAAGTCATCAATTTGAACCACAGTTGTCCTATGTGGTATTTTTATATAGGAGAGGGGCAAATTTGAGCCACTTTTAAAATAGTCTATGGCAATTTTTGATTCCAGTAAACGTTAGTGGCAAAGTTAGACACTGAGCAAAACGTTAGTGGGAAGAATTCACCTTTGCCCGTTAAACTTATTGATCTTCTTCACATCATATTCCATGAGCCTATCAATCTTGCACACCTCATATGTTTACTCCTCTTTTTATACCCCATTCTATACTATTTATCAGTTTCATATCATTTGAAAAATTATTCATTACTGTGAGAAAATTTAAAAAATAAATAATTCTAATCTGAATTCCTATTAGGTTTTTCTAAGTGCCATCATGGTCGTGACGACTTCTACTTCTACTTCCTCTTCCTCTTTCGCTTCTGCCTCGTTGACCCATCTTCTATTCACTTTTTTATGGCTTCAGAATCATGAAAAGATTATTTTGGGTGGTTCTTTTTTCCACAATCACTATTCTTAAAACATTTGTTTTCCTTCCAAATATTTTCTAAATGGAGCATTTACTCCAATTTTCATACAACAATTTTGGTTGATCTTAATGGTATGCAATTGGGATTCATCTTAGAGCATAGCCTGCTAAATTTAGAGGTTGAATTCAATGAGGAGACGATGGTCATTCGAAAGAACTTTGAAAGTACATAAGGTATGATCTAATTTCTTCTAGCGTTCTCCTGTTGGATGTGTACATAGATTTGTGCTTTATGTATCTTTACAATGTAGTTAGTATACAAGGGTTGGTGGTAATGGGAGAGCTTTATAACCTGAGGTTATGGGTTCGAACATATATATATATATACAAACATTTATATTCTTGATTTACAATGTGATGTAATATATTTTGTACTTGCATTATTTTATGTTGTGATTTAGTACGGTAGAATCATATGGAAGAATATTGAAGCACAATATCAAATTTTTGTCTTCAATCAGGTACTCTTATGTTTAACATCAATTGAAATACCATATTGACAGTTTAATAATGACAGTATATTTTGAATTTCTTGCTATTTTTTAATTCATTATTCCCCTGCAAGTGCAAGGTAAGAGTAATATTATATACATGTGCAATTGTAATATTTATTCTATACCCGTATTTCTTTTAAGCCTTCTCAACTTCACCATTTTTATTTTTTTATTTTGTGTTAAGATATATACTCGGCACAAAGTTGATGGAACCAATAAAACCTAATGAAAGTTCTTACCTTCATATATTTAGGGTGTTGAAGCTCGCCTTAATATGTTATATGTTTGCAAATATTTTAGCAAGGCTGAAACCGCAATACCGTTAACTTGGCTAATGAGAATGACTAATTTTATTTCTATATGTTATTTGTATTTTTAAAATAAAATAAATAAATTGTATCATGTTTTCATTAATATTTACTCAAATTGTTTAATTCATATCAAGACAAATAACGAACTTATGAGTTATGCCTTCTAAAAAAATTAAGAGAAAAAAATTAAAAATAGGCCGCAGGCCATTGAAAAAAATTAGTTGCCAGTCGATCCTAATTCAATCCTACCCAATGCAACTCCATTGTATGACGGTTAAAATTGAACTTGTGATTGGTTTGTTTGACCCGTGATTCATTTAATCTAACTTAATTAATTAAAATGATGGATGAATTGAGTCTGTTTGATGGATTAAGAATCAATATAATCACCCCTACAAAGAAACCTTTATTGGATCGGTCTATTAACTTCTTGGCTCTGAACATGAATTGAGTTTCATGGGCACCATGGATTTATGAGTCTACTCACCATCCTAAGGCCTTGTTTAGAAATGTGATCTAAATCATGATTTTGAATCTCATTTTTATTTTATAATATTAAAATTATATTGAGAATAAAAAAATATGTATTGAAAATATTAAAAAAATGTGTTAAGAATGATGAAAATTTGTTCTAAAATGAAAATGATATTCAAATTATGATTTAAATCACGTTTTCAAACATGACCTAATTGAAACCCTGGCAAGGAGTCAATGAATTGCCTTGACAGTCGTCAATTGGCATTACTGTCAAACTTGATTATTCCAAGTACACAATTAATATAGAAATACCAAAGGAAGATGACTAGTAATTCTATTGGATGAGCTGAAATTTCAAAGAGTGAGTCTTGTAAAGGGCATCGACTTTGCAGAGTTCATTCAACAATTTTCTCAAAACTTCAAAATTCGTCTAGTAATTTTGAGGAATCTCAGGGTGATTTTTGTAACTACGGCCCTTTTGAACTAGATACAGTAGTGACAGAAGTTGATAGATAAAT